>QLPG01061608.1:0-13978 GCA_003314385.1 Gomphus sp. MG54 | reverse complement strand
TGTGCAATGTAATGATAGCCATCAAGGAAGCTGTACAAAAGAAATATGTCCCCGGGCATGAAATGAGCAGTGTCGTCAAGAGAACGACTGCTCAGTTGTATCCGTTGATCATCCTCCAGTTCTTGTAAAGTTTCAGCCAATAGGTGTTTTTCTTGGGAAGCTTGGCGACAATAGTCCGTCAGTTGCTCGACTACCGCATCGCGGTCAGCCAGTCGTCGCTCTAGACGAATATTGCGCAAGCGCAAGGAAGCACACTGTAATTCGCTTTGTTGGTGCATGTACAAAGAGACGGATGATGCTGCAAGATGTCCATAGGCCTCTGCAACGCGCGCAAGAGTGGCCCGAATATCGATTGAATGCTGTCGTTCCGCAGCGGCCGAGGCCAGGGCCTCCTCCGAGGACCGTGTAAGTACGGCCAATTCTTCTTGTAATGAACGTATACAGTCCTTCGCCTTTTGCGCTTCTTGCTCCGCTTCTGACTTGACAGACTTGAGATTATTGACAAGTTGCTCCAATTCTTTCCTTCGTCGGTTTTCTGACGCTAAGCACTCCTCTTGATGAACTAATTTCGATTTTTGAACCTGGATTTCAGTCTTGTGCTTGATTTCCAGACTCTGCAAACTTTTCTTAAGGTGTTCCATTTCGTCTTGGCGTGAGGCGAGCTGTATCTTGGCTTGGGCTGTGTTTCGGAGCTTCATCCGAAGCTCCTTGATTTCTCCTTGATCGGCAAGGATGGCTTTCTTCAGGCTTTTTGTTTGTAATTCTGAGGCCTCTTGTTGTCTGCGAAGTTGAGCGACTAATTCCTTCTGCTCGGAGGACGCTTTGCGACCTGTATCAAGTTCGCATTTGAATTGTGCAACTTCTGCTTCATGCTGACAAGTCTGATTATTGTGTGAACTTGGAGAAGGATGGGCTTAACTCAACTCGTCTCTTGTCATCGGAATGTATCTTCTCAAGATCCAGGAACTTCCGTCGTAGTAATGCGAGCTTGCTCGCTCGTTCAGAATCACCCTTTGTGCTGACTTCTGCCTTTGCTAACTGTCCTTTTAAACATGATCGGTCAGAGTGAGGCACCCCAATAAGCAACGCACTACAGCTCGAAGTGCTGCTTCTCGTTGGCAGCTAGAACGATGGGCTTTTTGTTCAGTCGAAATTTGACTTTGAAGTGCCACGTTCTCTTTCAGGAGAGATTGGATGGTTGACTCATTATGTGTAATTTTGTCTCGATATTTTTCAACGGTCTGTTGATGATCCTTCAGTAGTTTCGCATTCTGGGTTTTAAGAGCCTCTATCTAAAAGTAATATCAGTAGCCAAAATAAGGGCCAAGAATGCAACGACATACTTGGTGCTGTAGATGAGTCGAGCCATCTCTGACCCCGACATTGTATGCTCCAGGAGCTAAAAAATAAGTTATAAATTCAATTATTGGGTACATGATACTTTTACGCAATTGTTCCACCTCCCACCTGGAACATCGGAGCTTCCCTCGCTGCGAAAGCGATCTGTTTTCTCTAAGAATGCACCTTTCTTGTAAGGTTCCGATGTTAATCCCTGGGAGAGCTTATGAAAGCCAGGACCAGGAACGGTCGACGCTTCAATAAAAGAAATCAATACAAGTTCAATTGTTATTGCTCTCTCACGTTCTGGTTGAAAGCGAGCACCCTTTGCAAACATCGTATACGTGAGTGGAATATAGCACGAGACGTCACGACTGTCACGCGTAGGAAACAAAGTCTCACGTGACCTTGATCTCATAGGGTTTTTGATAACAACGGCCCTCCAATCCCTATAGGTTACTCCCTTGTTCGCATTTTCCCACCAGTATCGATAAAGTGCTGTAGAGCTTGAGACACCTCGTAACCACATTCCTTCATTTCATCCAACGCTATCTTCCACCGAACATCACCGCTGACCACACACTTTCTAATAAGGGCCGTATATACCGAAAGGGGCGGCAGAAATCCTTGTCCTTTCATCTCTTCCAAGTGAAAGAAGGCATCTTCGTAGACCGTCTGAGTCAGACATAGAATGATCATCCGCTCGAATGTCTGGGAGTCGGGAACCAGGTTGAGCTCTCGGAGATCACACAATAATTTATCACCGAGCTCTCTGTGACTTGCTGAAATGCAACCCGAAAGGAGATAGTTGAATGTGGAGATCGTAGGCTTGACACCAAAATCAGGGAACGCTTTGTATGTGCCGATAGCGCGCTGAAGGTCACCGAGGATAATAGCAGCGTGGACGACAACATTTATTGAAACCACGTCAACAGGTTTTCCTCTCTGGTGCATGCTCTCGATTACTGACCACGCTTCGTCAACCTGATCGATATGGACAGATATGCAGTTCGTAATTGGCGAGGCCGTCTCGGGAGTCAACTGAACGTGGCTCGATCGCATCAGGTTGACAATGGAGAATGCTTCCTCGAGCATTCGGCGCTCGCAAAAGGCTTCCAGAACAGGTGCGAGATGATACTCTTCTAATGGGACCTGCAATCCTAGGAGTATTTGAAGCGCATGCATGGCTAAAGAAGGGAGCCCCCGACGGGCAGCAGTGTGAAGAACTTCTATGCATTGTCCCTCAACCGGAGTTACACCAAGGTCAACCACGGCCTTCTGCCAGGCGTGGGTGACGCCCATTTCCTGCCAGTGAGGGGGTCACATCAGCAAGACATGATGAAGAACAAATGGGTTGCGTACGAAGTGACATGCTGCAGATGCACCCAAGATCTGCATCCAATCCCGGGCCTCCAATTTACGTACAGAAGTTGTCTCAAATGCGTAGGCAATATCCAGAGCGAGTCGTGGATGACCCAAGGATGCAGCAAGCTCAATCATTATTTGAGCAGTCTTAAGCGATGGAGAGACACCACGAGCAATCATTTCTGAAAAAAATTGTAGGCACATTTCAATATTATGTGCCTCAACGTAGCGCAGGATGAGGTGGTGATATATATGCATATCGGGGGCGACACCATGCCTTTCCATATCGTCGAGTAGGTCTTCGAAGTCAAAGTTCTTGTTCCATCGTTGAGCCTATAGAAAATTCAGCATAAGGAGACTTACAACAAAGACACAAATACATACAAAAAGTACGTGGTTATATGTGCCCTGGTCTGGTTCCAATCCTAGAGCCTGCATGTCATGGAATAAGGCTAGACACTCATTTGCCAAGCCCTGTTTCGCACAAGCATGTAACAGGAAGTTATATGAAGCAATATCCGGCCTTATCCCAGCTTGTTTCATTTCAGCACATATACGGAATGCGCGTGCAGCATGTCCAGCGTTTGCACAATTGGCAAGTTGGATTTTGAACTCAGCTGCACGACCAGTATTTGATTTGGGTGCTCGAAAATTGGTGACAGTGGGAGTAGGGGAGTATGTTGGTGACTGAATGAACTTTGGGGACAAACGTGGGCGAATGGCTTCAGCTGGGCTTGGCCGAGAGGCCACTTGGGATATATAGCGTTCACATTCTATTCCATTGATGGTGAGCTGAGACAGAAAGAAGGAATTAAACGTACGGGAACGCGATGGAGAAGATGTAAGAGCTCTCGTGCAACGTCGAATATGCGACGAGGACGTGCTCGCCAACATAGCACAATTTGACTAAATAGACGCTAGCGTCGTGGCCTAGTTCCTGGGTCCTGGTATACATTGCTGCCACCATGAGTGGGCAAACGGCCTACGGGAACAAACCAGCTGATGCAGGCTTTCGCAGAACATGGGATAAAGAGGGTACGCCTCATCTGTTGTGTCTTTAATTACGTCCTTCCCATGATACTCTGTAGAATATGCGGCAAAGGCTAAAGAAAAGGATAGAGAGGAGAAGGAGATTATGCAACAAAAGGAGGAACAAATGCGGAAAGGTACGCTGTATGTCCTCCCCAGCCCATCGCCCTCATTTCCCGCTACAGGGAAGAAACCGCGAATCAGAACAAAAGAAGACATCCCAAAGCCCACAGAACTTATGAAGCAACGGGAAGGCTCATTGGAATTGGACAAGAATTTGGGGAAAACAATGATTGTGCAAAACCCTGGTGGACGAGGTCCGGGTCAGCCTGGATTCTACTGCGAAGTCTGTAATCGGACGCACAAGGATTCCACTGGTTATCTGGATCATATTAACAGTCGGCAACGTGCGTACTCCTTCTCTCGCTGTCCATATTACTGACTTGAAAACAGACCTCCGTAGGCTGGGCCAGACGACACGTATTGAGCGTTCCACTGTAGAGCAAGTTCGTGCTCGCATAGCTTTTCTTCGGGAAAAAACAAAGGCGGCGTCAGATGCCAAGATTTTCGACTTTGATAAACGCCTGGCTGAAGTCAAGGAGAAGGAGGATGCACTTCGTAGAGAAAAAAAGTCAGCGAAGAAAGCCTTTAAGGAGGCTGCGCGCATGGAATTTGTTAAAGATGCTGTCGCTCAAGCAGAGCAAGACGAGATGGCCAAAATGATGGGCTTCGCTGGATTTGGATCTTCGAAGAAATAACAAATTCTCATTTGAAACCATGCACTAACTTTTGTATTAGATATCCATTGTATCTTTATTGTCTCAACTATGTCTGACCAGGGACAATGTAAATTGCACCTCAGCGACTTCCTGCTCCTCCTCAATGATCACATCTCCTACCGGTCGCTGAGCTACATCTCTAAGTGGTGCTTTAATCGCTCGCTTGATCATCTCTTCGTAATCCTTCATTGCCCGCTTCAACTCGTCCGCTTCCGCGCCTGTATTGAAATTGTAGAAAACATCAACGTCATCTGTAGCCTGAAGGCCTGCTTTCTTGCGTAACTTTTGCACCCGATTTATCAGTTCTCGGGCCAAACCCTCGCCTACCAATTCTGGGTGAACTTGGATATCTAGAACGATCACGACATCGTTGTCTGTGTTTGGCGCAAAAGTTGCTTGATCACCCGAGGGCAATTCGATGTAACGGGATACGGTGAGGTCGCCCTGGACGAGCTTAATACCGTCGACTGTAATCACACCATTTTCGATGTAACTCTTGACGTCGTCTGACGATAAAAGCTGAAGGCCGTTCTTGACTCGATTAATATCCTTGCGAAGTTTGCGGCCGAGCACGGGCCAGTCTGCATTTGCTCTATACTTGACTCCTGACTGGGCTTCATCAGAGCTGAAGACAACGTCTCGTACGTTGAGTTCCGATTGTAAGTATCGTTGTAGTGGTCGAATATCATCCAAATACTGTTCATTAGGGTGGAATACCAACAGTTCCCGTAATGGTGTCTAGCAAAAGTAGGTGAATGGGATTAGAAGTATCTAACTCAGACGAACTCGAACCTTTATTGGTAAGGTGTGTTTGTCTCTGACATTGCGAGTCAGTTCAATTATGGTCTGCATACGCTTGATTTTTCGCTCAATATCCTCATCAAAGTAATCCTCGTTGACAACCGGAAAACGGAGGAAATGAATAGATCTCACGTCCTCTTTCGACTCCGGCGATAAAGGAATGAACGGACGGAGGCCTTGATAAAGACTCTCCGTTAAGAATGGGGTATACGATGACTAAAACAGAAGGTCAGCAACTTCACCAGTCCCAGTCGATAGAAAGCGCACCATGGTACGACAGAGTGTAAACAGTGTTTCGAACAATGTATTCAGTGCCAGAATGGTATCTTCCTTGCCATCTTCTCCTTTGAGACGTTTCCGATTGAACCGGATATACCAATTGGTGAGTTCGTCCACAAGCTCCACCAACCGTGGTACGATAGTATACAACCGATAAGCGGCCATCTCCTCGCGCACAAGCTTAATCAGGGATTGGCATCTCGCAAGAATCCAACGATCCATGACGTTACTTGATCGTGGTGCGTGGGCATCGTATACAAAGGAATGGCCTTCTTCCTTACGCATCAAGTTAACTTGTCCAAGGAAAAAGCGGAAAGAATTAAGCCAAGGTAAGAGAACCCGCGAGATAACCTCTCGCACACCCTCTTCTCTGAAGCGCAGGTTTTCCCCTCTGACAATAGGGGAATTGACGAGGAACATGCTAAACCATCCTTGACAGTAAGATTCATATAAAATATATGCAGCGTACCCGTACCGTGTGGCATCAGCTCCGTACTGGTCAATGATCAAATTTGGATCCGGGTAATTTTTCAAACTTTTACTCATTTTTTTCCCATCGCTTTTGCTTCCATATCAGATCTCTGTGGAGCGTCCATCAATGAAATTAACACGTACGCAGCAAGCACGAGCCCGGTAGTAATTAGGTTCTTCCATGGCGCAGTGCCGAACAAGTGAGTAGAGAGCACTAGAAGGGTATAAAACCAGCCTCTTGTCTGATCGATGCCTTCTGAGACAAAATCCGCAGGAAACGTGGAGTCAAATTTCTCCTTGTTTTCAAACGGGTAATGTTGTTGAGCATATGGCATGCTATAGGCAGAAAGCTTTCGTAACGACGATATCTTAAGCAATCCACGTGACACACCTTCCTGACTCGAACCAGCAATCAAACACTTCTTCAACTCGTTTGAGATTGCCTTTGCCTCTCCGGGATGGAATGGTGATATGATCAATTTTATCCCTATGCAGGTCTGTGATTTTCTTGACACCGGAGAGCTCTTCGAGTTCTCTGATGGAGCTCACACATATGACCTTGTGATAATTGAGAACTATTCCAAAGATTTTACTAGACACCACCTACCTCTTCAAAATCATCACTAACCCATAAAGGGATTGGAGTTCCCCAATACCGATTTCGCGAGATGTTCCAGTCCCGTGCGTTGGAGATCCAATTGCCGAAACGGTTTTCCCCAACCGACTGTGGAACCCTAATGACATAGTCAATTGCTGTTGAAAAAAATATTGGAGATGAATACCATCGAGTTTCAGCATTATTTGCTACAAGTTGATCAACAATTGGTTGCACCCGAACGAACCAAGCAGGAATAGCTCGGTAGAGAAGGGGAGTGCCAGAACTGAAATAGCTCATGAAAAGAATGATAAGGGTGATCATTGAAACATACCGCCAGCAGAATGGATACTGATGCTGAATCGTGGACTGTACGATGAGCTTTCCCTTCTCCTTCAAGAATTTTTGGATAGCCTTATCTGCGACCTGTGGATATGGTTAAAGTCTTGCACTTCTTCCACGCTGGATCATATCAACCGACCTTAACGTGTTGGCCTTCGAAATCGGGAACATCGTGAGTGAACCTCCCTGCATCATCTATAGGACATGGTGGCATCTCTTCAGCGCGAATAATCCCATTGGCCACAGCAATACGATGATCGTCGTCACCGAACGCAGGCGCCTGGTGGACTATGCCAGTGCCATCATTACTAGTAACGTATTCATCAACAACCACGCGAAAAGCCCGATCTTCGAACTATATTACAACAGGTCAGCCTCGTTTGTTTGATATACATGAACTCACCTGTTCGGTAAAGTACTCGAAGAGGGGTACATATAGCCAGCCTTTCATATCTGAACCTTGGAACTGACCAATTTTCTTATACTTCGCTTTCTTAGGATCCTTGTAGAGTGTCCCGAGGAGATTCTCGTGAATAATGAAATTTTCATCTCGCTGATCGTCATGAATTTTGATGTAATTGAATTTTGGATGCACACAAAGTGCCAGATTAGAAGGAAGTGTCCACGGTGTTGTGGTCCATGCCAGAAGAGATGTTTTAGGGTCATCGACGAGTGTAAAAGCGACAGTAACTACGGTAATTTGAATATTAACAGTGCCACACTGGAGGTAAAAGTTTTAACGCACCTGCTGGGTCGGATACATCCTTGAAATTCTGTCCGGCCTCGAAATTTGACAGAGGTGTGGTCAATGCGGTCGAGTAAGGCATGACCCGCAGCCCTCGGTAAACCATCGACTTCTCGAAAAGCTGACCAAATGCCCACCAAACCGATTCCATGAAGCTCGCATTGAGAGTTTTGTAATCGTTATCGAAATCGATCCAGCGACCCATGCGTTCCACGGTGGCCCGCCATTCCGATGCATACCTCATGACAATGTTGCGACATTCAGCGTTATATTTGGAAATACCCATTTCCATGACGTCGGCTTTGCCTGTGATGCCGAGTTTTTTATCGATCTCATGTTCGACTGGAAGTCCATGTGTATCCCATCCGAAACGACGTTCGACATAGAAGCCACTAGCACTTGCATGACGTGTCACGATATCCTAGAACAATAGGTCAGTTAATTCAAGAGTTGACTAGAGTCTGTACTTTGATGGTTCCGGCTAACAAGTGACCATAATGTGGTAGACCAGTCGCGAAAGGTGGTCCATCATAGAAAGAGAACTTTGGTCGTCCTTCAGCAAGTTTCAAGCTGGTTTGAAAAGCATCTATCTCTTTCCAGAACTGGATGACTTTTTCTTCTTCCTTTGGAAAATTGAAGGGAGAGGTGACTAGGGTAAAGGCCTGTTAGGTCATCATTAAAGGAGAAACTCAATTGCTCACTGTCATGGGGTGGAAAAGACATGTTTCCCGCCGTCTAAAGGCTATATACCGCAATCGTTGACCAAGGTCTTGATATATCTCAAGATGTGACTCGTTTTCAAGAAATCCCAAAATGGAAACTGTCAACTTCGGCGCTAGTTGTTTAAAGTATTGCAAAATAAATATCACAAAAAAAAGAGAGCGAGCAACAACTCTGCAACAACCTTCTAGCTTACAGGGTGACTCTTACACATTCTCCATCCAGAGTCTAATTTGTCTAGCAAGCTCTGCACTTCTCGCACTGCACCTTTACGCACGGTGCGTGCGTCCTCCCAAGTCCCTTCCGGCATCAAAGCATCCAATCTCAGTAAGCTTTGCAATAGCATTTCCCCAAGACGAACGTGCTCGCGTTCTAACTCGGAAGTCGGTGGGAGCGTCGAAGAATTAAGGGTTTCCAAGAAAACATCTAGAGAAGGGACAAGCGATTGCCGGGTCTGCTGTAGTTCTTCCTGGATTTTCGAAATTAATTGAGATTCAGTGGCACGTTGTGGGGTCTCTCTCGGAGGTGCTGGAGTATGTCTTGCGGGTGGACGATCCGCTGCGCCGACCATATATAACGTGGAGCCATCCCTGATGCCATATGCTGAAACTACAAAGAACGAATGAACACTGGCTATTCGCTATCTCGCCTGGACATACTTGGATAATTATCATCTTTCATGATTCCTCCACCAAAAATCAGTTTGATATTGTTTGAAGACACATGAGAATATTCAGCCAGTGTTTGGCGAATCACTCCGAGTTTTGGATCTGGAGAAGGTAAGGAGATGTGTAATCTTCCGTGACATGGAAAATTAGGGTCGAAAGAACAGGGTGGAACTCACATACCTTTCTTTACCCCACTTCACAGTAAGACTCATGATCTTACGTTTGCTACCGCACCTGGTACGTTTAGCCTGGGTATATGTCGCTTTGGAAAGCAGAACAAGAACAAGAACGACTATAATTTAGAGGCGAAGGGTGGTGGTTAGTTGGATTAATTGGGGCCTATCTGACACGACTCACGAGTGTGCCACAGTTTGGATAAGTCGCGTGTGCGTGACACGGTTGTGACAATCACAGTATACGGTATGTAAGCGCTCCCTTGCTGTTCTCTAATTAACACTATGGAGGAAGCCGTTTCACCCAATGAGCTAGTACCGCAGGAGTGCTCCTCGTCATCTCAAACAGAGCCCCTCTCACCTTGCTTGGCTTCCTCACAAAGCATTCGCCCTCCAAATCGAAATTTAAGTGCCTTGACAAAAGGGACCATCCTCTCCCCGGGTGCTGGGCATGCTACTCGTATCCCACCGGGCCTCCAGGCCAAGATGGCTGCGGCAAGTCCATCTATTTGGCCAGGGAAGTAGCCTAATGCCACTTGCATTATCGATCAGATGGCATCCCGTAGCGCCCACTCTTCACAGCAATCTGTTGACCAAGTAGCCGGTGCACTTCAACGAACAGGCATCTCAGAACCTGCAATTCGTCGTGCACCTCCTCCGCCTGGTGTAGCTGGTCGACGGAAAGGCCCAGGATTGAAGTTGGGGGATATCACTGGAGTAGCCGCGGCTGGCCCATCAGCCGCTGGATTAGGAGCAGGAAGACCTAGTACACTTGATTCTCCTCCTGATCAACCTCCACTACGGAGGCTTCCAGCTCAAGGTGAACTTGGCACCCCCTTTTCCAATTTTCGGAAGATCGTGTACGTAGCTTCTTCATAAATTTGATCTCGCAACTGACCTTGGTTTCCTGCTCTGGGTTTATGTTTAAGTGATCCGTCCGGCGCGCTCAATTTTGGTGGTAAAGCAGTTTTACATGCCGCGGGTGTGGATTTCTCGAACGGGTCCTCGTTTACTATCAACATGGGGGAGTTGGAGTTACACGAAGAATTAGGGAAAGGGAACTACGGCACCGTCAAGAAAGTACGTCATAAACCAACCAATGTCCTTATGGCTATGAAGGTATGTCTCGGAGTACTCAGTTCATGTATACACTATCAATTCATTCCCAGGAAATTCGTCTGGAGCTGGACGATTCCAAGTTGAATGCAATCATTATGGAACTCGATATTTTACATCGAGCGATATCTCCGCAAATCGTCGAATTCTATGGAGCTTTTTTCATTGAGTCGTGCGTCTACTACTGCATGGAGTATATGGATGCTGGAAGTTTGGATAAATTAACCGGCGCGGGGGTGGAAGAAGACGTTCTGGCGAGGATCACGCACAGCGTTGTGAAAGGA
The DNA here is from genome assembly GCA_003314385.1 of Gomphus sp. MG54. NCBI lineage: Eukaryota > Fungi > Basidiomycota > Agaricomycetes > Gomphales > Gomphaceae > Gomphus > Gomphus sp. MG54. Next base: position 3,273 of record QLPG01061608.1, on the reverse strand, counting down.
TTGAAATTCCTCAAAGATTCCTTGCAAATCATCCACCGGGGTAAGTCTGGATTTGTTACTCTCTACATTCATATCAGTGGCCTAACCTCGGCTATTTTTCTGTCAGATGTGAAACCTACTAACATTCTTGTCAACAAGCGAGGTGAAGTCAAGCTTTGTGATTTTGGTGTTTCGGGCCAGCTAGAGAAGAGCCTTGCCAAGACTAATATCGGCTGTCAGAGCTACATGGCTGTTCGTCTTTACTTCTATAGCTGTCTTTCATTAGAGGCTAACGAGATTATACAGCCTGAACGGATTAAGGGCGAATCTCAGAACAACCTGGGAACATATACAGTATCCTCAGATGTGTGGTCTTTAGGGCTGTCCATACTTGAGCTTGCGATGGGAACCTACCCATATCCCCCCGAAACATATTCGAATGTTTTTGCTCAACTAACAGCCATTGTGCATGGTCCGCCACCCGAGATGCCGGACGAATATAATGCTACAGCTCGAGAATTTGTCAGCCTTTGGTTAGTGCAAATTTTCCACGTAGATCATTCTTATAATACTCCGACAGCATGGTAAAGGAGCCAGACGCAAGAGCGACATATGCCGACTTGTTGGTCAGTTGGAAGCCTCATGTGTAGCTTCTCACATTAATCAATTTTCTAGGAGCACCCATTTCTCGTGGAGGATCGTACACGAACAGTCGATATGCCCGGTTGGGTTGCACGTGCGCTTGAGCATCGAGATCAAGTGCAACCGGCCGCGTCAGAGAAACAGCCTCTGACAGATCCATAGCCGTTTCTTCTTTGTTTCATTGTTGGTTCTCTTGGGGTTTTGTCCATCTCGTTTGCCGTCTCCGCCATGCTTCATCTTCCTCGCTGAATGCGGTCCTGTTTCGATTAGCAGCTTTCTTCTTTGGGGTTCTCGAGTATTTTAGACCTGACTTGCGTCGACTTTCCATGCATACCCAACGCCGCACTCACTACTACACATGATTCGCCGTGTCTGTTTTCAAATTTAGCATTTTATTGCACACGAGAAGAAAGAAACCATAGGTATTGGTATATCATATCCCACCATCCAATACCTGCTCCGGATCTGAGCAAGCATTTCAACAAATAGTTTTCCTTTCGGAATTTATGTAAAACATGACCAACGCCTTTCGCAGTCCCACACATGTAACATAAAATTGAATGAGACTAGGCAACCATTTCTTGTCCTTGTATAGCAAACAATTCGTTTGATTACGTAAAAAGGAACGCGTACCTAAATATTCTCGAACATTTAAACCCCGCATCCTCTAAACTTGCCACAACTACTAGTCAACATCATTCACTGAATCTTGATACATTTCGCCTGCTCTGGAGATAGCTCACCATTGTTGAAATGGCTCCATCCACACCTTCCAAAGAAGATGGGGCTCTTCCACCCCCTCCAATCACTGCAGGGGGAACATACACCATTGAGGCAAGAGTCTGTGACTCATGTTTAGTCAGCAGATTTTAACTCTTCGGCAGAAAGTCTCTGTCGGATGCAAAATCTACATTAAGCGCACGGCCCCAAATGGTCAACCTGAGGAAAGGTTGGCTGAAATATTATCTATTCGCGACAAACCTTCCCCAACAATCGGTACAAGACGATCCAAACCCATTGAGAACAGTCCTGCAGATAAACTGGAGTATTTTATACATTGGGACACATTTAACAAGCGGTTAGATGAATGGGTCTCTGGCTCCAGATTAATCCTCGAAAGAGATCTCGAATGGCCAAGACCTAAACCGTCCCCTCAGAAAAAGACAAATTCCCAGACAAACAAGGCACCCCCAAAAGCCAGTCGTGCTAACCTTTTAAAACGTGCAACAACCGCAAACGCAATTGCCGCCGCGTCCGCGACCACAACACCCCATAGTTTAAAGCGGAAACTACCACACGATGAGGAAGAAGAAGAAGAGGATGCGGAGGGTGAGGTTGATCTTTCTCTAGACCCTATAGATCTAGCAGCTGCTGTGGAACAACCTAGGACCGGGTTCTTCAGCAAGGAGCAAGAGATCGAGAAGCTACGAACTTCTGGATCTATGACTCAATCAATTTCAGAAATTGCCCGAGTGAAGAATCTGAATCGTCTCCAGATAGGTCAGCACGAAGTCGAGGCGTGGTATTTCAGCCCTTACCCCCAGGAATACGCCCATATTCCGATTCTCTATCTTTGCGAATTCTGTCTCTCTTTCTTTGCATCTCCCTCACCACTATCCCGACATCGTCTCCGATGCACTTTGCTACATCCGCCTGGAAACGAAATATATCGTCACGAAGATATTTCATTTTTTGAGATTGATGGTCGACGCCAATTGACATGGTGTCGAAATCTCAGTCTACTTTCCAAATGTTTTCTTGACCAGTGGGCTACTTTTTCCCCTACTTTCTAGAGAGCAAATCATTGATCAATACCGACCTCAGCAAAACATTATATTACGATGTACAACCATTTCTGTATTATGTCATGGTAGATATTTTGGTTCGCTCAGTCAAGTCACTATCAGTTGACTTTGATTATAGACACATCGAGACGATCGGGGATGTCATATCCTTGGATATTTCTCTAAAGAAAAAGAGTCAACAGAAAACTACAATGTCGCGTGTATCCTAACTCTCCCCCAGCATCAGCGTCATGGATATGGCAAGCTGCTTATCGATTTCTCCTATGAGCTCAGCAAGAAGGAAGGCAAGCTAGGGAGTCCGGAAAAACCCCTCAGTGACTTGGGGTTGCTAAGTTATAGGTCATATTGGGCAGACAAAATTATTGAGCTTCTCCTTGCTGCGGAGGACGATCTAAGTATCGACGACATTGCGCAGAAGACGTCGATCACGCACGCAGATGTGCATTACACGTGCGTGTCCTGATCGATAGGGTGGTCTCATGAATTGACTTTGAGCTGGGCTCCTTGAAAAAATAGATGCAGCACAATGCAACTGTTCAAGCATTACAAGGGTCAGCATATTATCTGCTTATCGGATGCCGTCATCGAGCAACACCAGAAAGCCATGGCTAAGAAAAAACGACGCATAGTACCAGAAGCTTTAATTTGGAAACCCCCAGTTTTCACCAGAGATCAGCTGCGCTTCGGATGGTAGCAGCATATTGATGACTCAGGACTCTGTATCGATTACCATTATTGTCACGCATTCTGTACTGTAACAAACATTTTAAGCATCGTCTGTAGTCACAATATATAGAAATACACCGGGGGCATGCGAACTTCTCAAAAACCTACGCTCATACTCTTT
>QLPG01061423.1:0-12939 GCA_003314385.1 Gomphus sp. MG54 | reverse complement strand
GCTTAGGATGGGACACATAACTTCAAACAAACACCTACACAGAATAAGCAAGGTTGAATCACCCATGTGCTCGGCATGCAGGACTATGTAAGAGATAGTGCACCATTACCTGTTTCGATGCCCAGTACACAGCGCAGAGGAAACAACTGGAGAAGAACTTAAAGAGAGGAGCACACTCCATGAGGGTACTGCTAGCAGGGGCACAAAGTGATGGAACATCTATTCAAATATATACAGAGCACAGGAAGGTTCAAGAAGAAAAATAGAAGTCAACAGGAATGACAACGATGGATGAGAGGACTTTCAATGGATAAGTGCTTTCTTGAGCATCTGGCCAGCAGCAGCTCTATATCATAGACATACACCAGTCATGGTGACGGGAAGGCAGCGTTCCCACCTGCAAAGAGACTTGAACAGAAACTTTGAAGGGGAAATGCTCATTTCACAGTGAACGCATATCTGACCAGACGGGGTAACCATACTCGCGTTCGCGACCATCTAACTTTACAATGATTCGTTGTGCAGCTCTTCAGCTTAATGGACGTACGACGTATAAATCACCTAATTCTTCTACAGCCTTGTCCACGAGTGTTTGTACGACCTCTTCACGAGAGACATCACCAGTCACGATAATTGCTTTCCTTCCTTGAGAGTTGATTTCTTCAGTGAAAGTATCAAGAGCTGCACCGGAGGTAAGATCGTTGACCGTCACATCATAGCCATCCTGAGCAAGTCTAAGAGCGATTGCACGACAGTATATGTAGATGCTTGGAGGAGCACGCAATCGCGTACTATTAGTTATAAGTGTTCCCTTGCTGAAATAAGGGGCGTATTCTGTAGCAACTTAAAACAGAAGTCTCAGCTTCTATCACGAAGATACTATTATTAGCGTAGCACCTTAAAACCGAACTAAAAGGAGGTTAGACTTTATAAGATGAAGGTACTCACGTCTTCTATCACGAAGATGTCCTGTCCCTGGCGCTAACTAAGGTAATAACGATCAGCGGAATTTCTAGTTGCCGCAAACGAACGGATACACCTGGTGAGTAAAGACTGATGGCGATACACAGACATGCGTTCATATATGTATATAGTTCAATTTCAGCACAATTCACAACCTCTAGGGTACATTTGCTAAACCCACCATCTCTTAGAAAGGTTCAAGTCTTATCATTATTATAGAGATCAGGGATTCACGATAAAGATCCATTTCCTGAATCAAACAAGAACAACAAAGTCGAACAGCTCCAGTATGAGCAATAAACATATAAACAAAAAGGTAGCCCTGTGCAACACTACTGTTGGAGGGATGTCACAAGTCAACTTGAGAAAAGTTTATACTTTAGCTAGAGGCTTCGTTCAGAAAATGACAATATACATACCTTATGTGATCTGCCTCTTCAAGTTTTGCCAACGCTTGCTCCAATATTCGAGCCCGCTCAATATCACTTTGATGCTCAACTTCATCATAACTGACTGGCGCGCTCATTGTGCTGAGACCGCTCAGTCTCCCGCCAGAACGCGCGCGGCGATTATTGGCCGAGGCGGGTGACTGAGGCATGGAATTCCGCATAGAATTTCGCAGAAAAGATGCAAGGATGAGAGTGCTTCCTCGGGTGTTACCGTATGCGGGCGGTGGTGGTGCCGCAATGATAGCATCCTCTACGTCACCCGTACCGCGAACACCAAGGGCGGCAGCATATGTTGGTAGGGGCGGTCGATTCCACGGTGCAAATGCCATGCCGTTAGGCCGACCATTGGATCTCTCGGGGCCCAAATGATGACGGTGCGAGGGGAGTGTGTGTCCAGGGTGAACGTGTGCATACCTTTCCGCTCGGAATTGAAAGATAGCACGCTCGATGAAAACAAGCATGAGAAGTGTTATGATGGTAAAGGCGACATGTACAAATATTGCAGATGAACCATTAGTTTGCGGCATGGTTGGTGAAGGCAGGGGCTTCTTGACGAGGGATAAGGCAGTGAATACCCAGGCGACAATCAAGCCGCACAAAGTACATATAAGGAGAAAAAGCCGCGTTAGAGTAGTTAGTGTCACACCTGCAATCTTCTTGGTTGAAAAACGTGAGGATAATGAGTGTATTGAAAATAGAGAATGTTTCGATGTGGTGTTCAGTGACGTAGTAGAGTCGTTGGGGTTTGACTGGGTAACTCCAGTGCTAGAACTTGCATCGCCAGGTGTGGTGGTTGAGGAGCTTGCTAGGTTGATCTGGGATCTCTCTGCAGGATGACGACCATCGTTTGCATCCTCTTCGCCTGCGCTCGGACCTGCTACCGACTCGGAAGAATCACCGGTATTAGGTCGATTGTGCAAAATGTCGTTTTGCAAACATGCAGATTCTTCCGCATAGCCAATCTCTCCTACGAGCCTGGGTGTCTTGACTGGCAGAGGGCCTGCCTGCGGCCGTTGCTCCATCTCTGCCTGGCTGACTAATTCTTCACCGGCGACGTTCTCTTGGGAGGAGGAAGAAGCCGAAGAAGATTGGGAGCCAGAGGCGGTCGACGCCATGTTAAATGGGGAGTACTCCCCAGCCGAGAAGTTGAAGTAGAGTGTGTGATTGAATCCCTTGTGCCTTAGTCGCCAGTCGGACCTTGAAAGAGGCGCTAGGTTTCCATTATATAGGCGTACGCTAAAATTCCGGTGACCTATGCCATAGCATTCGTCGCTCAATGTGCGCCTGTCTGCGCTACAATTTTTGCGAGCCTTCAACAGTAGATTCAATGGACTATGTTTCATCCCGCTTGCAGATTACACAATTCAATCATTGCCTTGACACCATTCAACATGCCAAACATAGCCCATAATCAAGGCGTTGACCCTTCTGTCTATCGTGTGAATTTGACGTGCTTCTTTTTTGTTCCAAAACCCCTAAGCTTCAAATTTTTAGGTATACAATCAATACTTCTTCACTCTATCCATCTGCCCTCTTTATTCACTAATTTTCTGCAGGTGTTTCATTTCTATTCTCAAAGGAGTTGTTTGACTCACAGTGGGGTTATTACTGTAAATATGTCGCCGTCTGAACAGAATACTACGACAGACTAGTCATGGCATCTATCACCCTCTACTCCCTCAAGAATCTCATCTGATTTTCGACGTGGAGTTCAATGCTGGGGTGTAACTACTATTCACAGGTTCAGGAGGATTGTAGTCTTCCCACCATGGCAACCTGATCACTATCTTGAAATTAACCTTTGTGAAACAGCAGCATCACCCTCTGTGCTACTTGCCAGCTTGAAGCCGATTTGAATGGTTTCTGCTACTGGGTGCATGTCCGATATATCGGTCGGTGTTCTACATCTTTATCTCAATATATTATATTCACTCGTCCAGAAACGCCAGCTCAAGTTCAAAACATGGCCCTTTGAAATCTAGGTTTGCCAAATCCTCTTCAAAGAAACACATGCGGCCAGTTTTTGGACGCAGGAGCCATCGATCTTCCATAATTAGTCCTGGAGGTCGTCGATCAACTTCTATCGTGTCAGGCAGTGAGAAGCCAATAGCCACTGGCAGGGATTGTTATCATATTAGTAAAGATGTCAGCTGAACAATTCAACTAGGACGCTGGTGGCAGCGTGTATCGATCGATGCACTTCGTCTGCATCGTTCATCCTCCACAGCCAGTGCGGCCTCGCCTCGAGTCACACCTATCCCTATATTTGGAGCGCCAAGCAGTTTGTTATGAAAGAAAACGAATCAATTCACCTCACTGATTTAGATGGATGGCTTTTTCCTATCCATGGATAGCAAACCCTTGCTGATGTCATGCTGGCACTAAAAACATGGACCTGGAATCACAATCATGGCACACACGCAGCCTCGAGGCTCCGTACTCAAATCGGAGTTAAGGAACCTCGGCGGTTTCTATAGCAGAAGAACAAACCAATAACCGACACCAATGATGTCAGCTGGTTCATTCTACAAATTCCACGAGGATTCAAACAAAACTCGTATACTCAACTGGTAGCACTCTTTCTAGTATAATCCTCGCCAGCCCCTATCACTGCTTGCACATAATTGACTAAGCTAAAGTGTCTTGCATATTTGGCTCAGTGGCCCCCCACCCTATTTGCTCTGGCAAAGCTTTAATCACGCTGCCAATGTCATAGCCTTTGACACGTGGGCCACTTTTTCAACTCAGTAGACTTATCTCACACGATAAGCGGTCTAACAGCACGCGTGCCTACAGGAATGGAACATATATAAAAGAACAGAATGTGCAGATTACTGCACAACGCTCAAGACACTGCTTAAGGTATTCATAGTCAAACCATTGAATTCCACCGTGCTGATTCCGCTTGTCATCTGTAGCACATTCGTCTACCAACCCACTACGAATCCTCCTGACGTTCCCTTATCTTTGTCAGTTTGCTACGCTGTCCAATAGTCTGATAATTCACACTATAAGCAGAATTCTCCTCACATCATCGTCCTCTGGAACCACACAAGATGTGCATAAAGATATATCTCGCGTTGTGGGTGTATTCCTTTTGTGGTCACGGCCATTTCGACAATACCATATACATTTGGGAAGACTGTGGACTCGACTGGTGTGTGACCTCCCCGTCTCATCCCCATCACTGCAAGACTATGTACGACGCCGCTTGCTCAGAATGTGTGCGGGAACGAAAGGCATGCAAAGAGCACCATATTTGCAAAGAGGAGGAATACCCGCCCATATGGCAAGTTGAAGAGGATGACGAGAGACGTCCAGGTTTTTGTCCAACGTGCCACAGGCGTATGAGAATTAATTAGCTTCCGAATCCCATTTAATTCATGTCTGCGATCTGTATTGCATTGTACGACATATATTACTGGCACCGCAATTTCGAGGCCCCTTCTGTTTGTAAAGAATGTCCACTGAATCATCGTATAATTAGCCGAATAACAATGGCCCGGTCCAAAGAATACAGGCTCTTCTTTTCACACAAATTAACGTTCGTAGGCTGCAATCGTTACGTCTAATCACATCCCATATGGTAGTCCAGATTCAAGTCTATGCAAGAAGGTGGGCAAAAATATCGATAGACACGGGGCACATGAACAAGTGATGTAAGTCAGGCCTTGGGTTAATACAAATCATATTTGTCGGGGAACTGGGTGAGATGCTAACAATTATCTACACCTTAGTGAAGTAATTACTGTCTCTGCCCCAATCATGAAATATAAAAATAAGGACTACCAGCGCCGATTGCAAACGCATGGTAACAAATTTCTCAAACCAAAATGACACAATTACAACATGGTCGTCAACATACAACAGAAGCTCATACAGAGGAGTATGACGACAAGGTAGTTCATGGAGAAACTGAAAATGATGAACATCACCGCCTGGTCTTCGCGGGAAGAGGGCGTCCGTATGTTGCGGCAGGCGTCGACCCAACCTTGCACTGATTGCCAACTGTGCTGCCTGATTGGGCCCCACTGCGTGTCCGTTGTTGGGGTGATGTACGCCTGACCACGTGGACCCTCCGAGAGCCATAAACCTCTCTGTGGTTGTGCTACGAGACACATTCAGTGATTGCGGTGGTTGAGTCAAAATACGTACTTCTGCACCAATGGCTATGTCGTCAAAATCTTCCTCAGGATGGCCGTGGAGTTTCCGAGGGGGCAGACGCCTTCGATCTTCGGCTCGGTAAAAAACCTGGTCTTCATCGGTATCGTCTAGTTCCTCCTTGTCGATATAGTCATCATCGTCAGTACGTCTGATATTTTGCTTGCGAGTTTTTCTGCGTTTGGCATTCGGGACCCCGAGTTCATCTTCATGTTCCACCCTGGGGTGCACAGTTTTTGAGCTTGACCCTTCAGGATAGGTGGCATCTCTATCAGCATCACTGTCTTCTTCCTTAATTTCATAATGTGCGGTATGAATGACCCGGTCAGGGGGAAGATTTACTTGAGATTTTTTCCGGGGACGTTGTGGTGTTTGAAGGGAGGGGGACTCGACCTTATCCGAAAGAGGTTCCCTCCGTGGGGATTGGTAAGATCTATTGACTCTTCTCGCTTTATATGGCATAGACCCATCACCAGAGCCTCCAGAAGTGATTGCATTGTCGGCACGAGTCTGGCGGATGGTGGGAGATGTAGCTCTCTTTGGGGTTGCGACTGGATTGGTTGTCCTGGTGTTGAATACATCTGGGTGGGGTGGAAGCTTCTCAATTGACATTGGCTTATTGGGTGACACAGACGAGACGACTGTAGGGGATGATCCCTAAAGCTTCAATTCAGCACAACCCTATTCAAACGAGATAGTGCGAGCGAGAGCACATTCAAAAAACAGATTCATGGTATCATACGCACCGCGTCTGACTTTCGGAGTCCTGTAGCAAGCTCATCGATCCTGTTCGTCAATCCCTCTAACTGACGACGGGAATCTTCTGCGGCAGTGGCGTATTGGCCTTTCCAAAATTCTAACTCATGTCGAGTCTGAGAAAGTAGTTCTGTATGGTGAACGGCCTAGTTCAATTCGTTCAGAAATCGCGTGCGCAGGCCAGCAAGAGAACAACTAGCCGCTTGCTCCAGAAGCTCGATCTGGTAAACAGATGCATCGGTTAAATTCATGAATGGCGCTCCACAGGTCGCGCAGAGCACGACGTACCTTTTTGAGTAATTCAGACTTCTCAAGGCTAAAGACCGCCGTCAAGTTTGCATTTAGTGCCCTTTCCTTTCCAGGTACCCTCAGCTCATATCGCTCATATCGTGACAACCAGCAGTTCTACACAGTTCTATGCCTCACCTTTTTTAGGCCTTCTTCTAGCTGTTCGCGTTCCGATCGAATGATATCTTGCTCTTCCTTCATGGCTGACAGTTTGTCGATATATTTTGCGAGTTGAGCATCACGACTAGACAACTGGTGTGCCAGGCTTTTGATCAAGTCCGGAAGGGTGTTCACAGTGTCCTCAAGAGACATGTCTTCAAAGGAATTCGGAGTATCGGAGTTCACCGCCGCTGTTATGTAAGTTGGCATGCGATGCGTACCCTTCTTACATCCAAGAACTCTGGAGCAACTCTTGTTGAGTGTCGTTTCAAGCAAGCGGGAATCGAAGTTATATTTACAGCAGCTTCAACTCAGTTGGCTTGCAGAAGGATGCAGCACAATCTGCCTTTACTGGTCTCAACATCGCTTGCTTTATATTCTTATAGCGAGACTTTGAGATCTAGTTATCTTGACTTACTCATTGGAAACTTTAAACTCTTTAAGTTAGACTCATAACTTGGTCGCTCAGTGGATTTTTTTCTCAGACCTTTTTCTCCGGAATACTGTCTGCCTGGGCATAATTACCCATTAATTTTGATCATCTCCGGCTTGGTCATACCATTGGTGGAAATCACAACCATATCCATCAAACCTATCTCTCACCAAGCGAACAAGGACACTAGAGGGAGGAAATACAGGGCAATGCAAGGAAGGTGATAAATATTGAGCAGCCGGTTGCGCTGCAATTGCTTAGCTGAGAGCAATGCAGATTTTCTCGCCCTCCAGGTAGAAACTGCAAACTTATCGTCTGTCATAAACCTAAAGGCGCCTACTGAATCAAAGTCTTAATTGTACCGGGGTTGGAGGCGAGCGTGGAAACGGGGTGTCGCATTCCTGTTCTAAGTCAGTTTGAGTCTTGGTAGCTAGGAATCTCGGGAACTATTTAAGTGCAGTGGGTAACACTCGATATATCCTGACCTGATTAACCTAGCTTGCTTGAAGGTGCCGAAGCGTTGCTAGATGCATGCCATCCTGGCCTCTGACCAACAGTATTATTAGGCTCCAGAGATTAAAACGTAACACAAGCAGAAAGGAAGTCTGATTGCAGACGCTGTTCCCCCAAGTCGTCCCATTGTGTCACTGGGATGAGTTGCAACCTCACCTGAAGACGTAACGCCTGTCAACTTCGATGGATATTAATTATATCGGTGTTGTAAGAGCGGGGAATTCTGTACTCTTGCATTATGAATGCTCAAGGTGAAAGGAGTAGATTCGAAGGGACCTGCTTGGAGGCGCGATCCCCACCCGTAAATGTTACGACATCCAGACGATACTCTCATCCGCAGTGAATCCTCCACCGTCGGTGAATCGGGCGAAAATCGAGTGAACCGAATCCTGAGGTTTCTAAAATAGATCCGACTAGAGTTGGCACGGTAATGTTAGAACGTCCGGCCAAGAACTTCAGGCGGGGTGTTTCAGGTCAGTTGCTGACGACAGCACAGGCGAACTGGTCCAGAATCACCGGCACTGGTATTATTCTTCTGGGCAAAGGAGTGAAGAAAGAAGGTGGCGCTGTCACTGATGCCGAAGTTCGCACGGAAATTGGGCTCGACATTACCATGGAAGGTGGGCCTTGAAGGACCCACGAATAATTCCTCCAGCTTGAACTCTCTGGCCCTTCAGGGAATTGGGGAATGCAATGGCCTTGTCTTAAGAAGTGGATTAGCTGACAAAAGGGACTGGCTTGGTGAGCTCTCATGGAAAGTAAGAATTTGCCATCCGACGCGTCTCCGTCATGACTTATTTTACTGTAATTGTTCGTTTTGTAACAGAACTGGTCTATACCACCTTGGTTTGTCTGCAATATATCTTCCGGTAATAAGTCTTTAGGAGTTTCTGTTATACAATTACACATTGTCGCGTGACGAAAATCAAAGCACGTTCCCACGTGTGACTGTAGACTCACATAGGCACGGCGACCATGAGATTGGGGCCTGTGGTTCTATCTTCTTTACTCCCAGCAGTATTAGCATCCCAGGTTCCACTTATCATGTCTACTTCCCAAATCTTAAACGAAACCTTTGCGTTCAGAGAAGGCGCTGGTATATTCTCGCCTAAAAGTCTCATTGAGCTCGTCAGACCTGGAGCAGGCGTAGCAAATGCTGCAGGCGACCTTGTGTTCGTCCCTACCAGCAAATACTCTTTCAAAGACAAGGAGTGGGTAGTTTGTAGTTGATGTTCTTCTCACAGTTTTCTATGTATATAACATGTCACATGCAGGACGCACAAGGGCATCTATGTCGCGCCCCTCAAGGCGAACGCTGCCTCGTCCCAGTTTCTTGCCATCAATAAGGAAGGCGACGCGTTTTGGTTGGATTCCCGCACTCTGGCACTCGTAGTACCTGGCAAGGATGATAAACCACAGGAATTGTACGCTGTACCACTTGCCTACAAGGACGAGTCTGTTGTCCTAGCATCTGATGCACCTGTCCTTATCGGAGCGTTCCCTGCGTCTGGACTGGCAAATTTCAAATACTCGGCAGAAAGCTCCACGCTTGTTTTTTCTGCCTATGTATGGCCTGATGTGAATCGTATGTACATTCCTACCCAGAACTACTTTCCTTTAAGCATCTTTTTTCTATTACATAGTTACCACGGTTAAAGATCAAGATACTGTTTATGAGAAGCGCGGAACCACAGCTCTTATTTATGACCAGAACTACGTGCGTCACTGGGACACATGGACAGGGCCGAAGACACAGATGTTGTTCAGCGTCGGTCTCATAAATGCAGGTGGCGGAAAGTGGGTTTTGCAGGATAATTATATCGCACCTCTCAAAGGGACTGGTCACGTAAGAAAATAGCTCACTTCTAGTTATGGTTGACCATCGTCTACAGGCTACCCCCGTCGAGCCCTTTGGAGGAACAGACCATTTTGATGTATCTGCTACTCATATCATTTACACCGCTAAGGACCCTGCGCTCCCGGTTGCGTGGCACACACGCCAGAATGTAGACATACTTTTGAAGGTTTTTTCTTACTTTTCGGACTGATCTTATTAAAGGTATACATCTTCCATTGCAAGGTGGCTTGACTCCGCGCCAGCTGACCACCGGGAAACAAGGAGCCACCAGTAGCCCCGTCTTGAGTCAGCAGGGCACAATGGCAGCTTGGACCCAGATGGACAAGGACGGTTACGAAGCTGACAGGTGTGTCGCGTCAGAAGCTTTTTTCATGTTATCCAAATATTTCTTCTTAGAGCTAAAATCGTTGTGTACGACCTCGTGAAGGATGTGAGGTTTACTGTGACTCCCAAGTGGGATCGCTCCGCCGGCCAATTAACAGTGAGAGATATCTATAACCAGCATATCAATAATACTATCTTCCCAATCACTGTTCGCATATGCAGTTCTCACCATCTGGTGACTGCCTGATATTCACAGCCGAAGATTTAGCCCACGTCAAAGTGTTCAGGCTTGAGATTCCTCCCACCCCGTCCTCATCTGACGCGCTACTTTCGGACATACCGGATCCAGTCGCTTTAACGTATTCACACTCGGCATCCTCAGTTCAACCCCTTTTTAATGGCCGATTACTCTTCACCCAGTCGTCGCTCACCTCTCCAAACGACATTTTCCTCCTTTCAGGGCTCGATACACCCTCAGAGCCCCTCAATATCGAACAGATCACACATATTTCAGAAAATGACCTGCAAGGTACATACTTGGACAAAGGTGAAGAATACTGGTTCGAAGGCGCAGATGGAATGACTGTGCATGGTTGGATATTGAAACCAAAAGGTTTCAAGGATGGCGATGTAACAAAGAATAAGTGGCCTGTTCTATTTTTGGTACACGGGGGACCGCAAGGCAAGCGGACAGTCCACAGCAATGGTAAAATATCAACCTAAATTTATACACAGGAGCATGGGATGATTCGTGGTCTACGAGATGGAACCCAAATGGTATGTGTTCCATCTCGAATCCGAGATAATCTATTTAATAGATATATACCAGTATTTGCACAGCAGGGTTACTTTGTGATCATGATAAACCCCACAGGTTCAACCTCTTTTGGACAAAGTATGTGTTCCGATCAATGAACTTTCATACAAACGTATGAACTTTGGTTGGTTTCAAGAGTTTACTGATAGAATTGGGGAGAACTGGGGCGGGAGACCGTTTGAAGACCTCCAGAAGGGATGGAAAGCAGCGTTGAAGCTCTATCCCGAGGTGGTCCTTTGCCCCCTTTCTTTTCTTTCTCACGATGTCCTCACATGTCCGATGCTTATTAGATTGACGTCAACAAGGCGGTTGCAGCTGGAGCCAGCTGGGGAGGTTATGCTATGAAGTAAGCTTCTGATGTTTACTTGGGACGAAGTTAATCGCATTGCACGTGACTAGTTGGATAAATGGACATCCCGAATTTGGCTTTGGATTTAAAGCACTCGTCTGTCACGATGGAGTTCGTTATTATGTCGTCTTGTTCTTCTCAGCTCAGCTCATCCTCGCACATCCTTTAGGTGTTTGATACCAGATATAATGGATTTTCTACTGAAGAGCTATATTTCGTGCTTTATCATTTATACTATTCGCGATTCGTTCATTTCTAACGTGCATCACTAGTTCAACCATGAATTTGGCGGTGAACCCTGGTCGCCTAAGGGCAAGATTCTGTCAGAGAAGTAAGGTTCCGTTTACTTTTGTTATTTTCCCGTCATACTAACGGCCACTCATCGCCGGAATCGCCTAGATGGAACCCATCTAATTTCATAGACAAATTCTCCACGCCGCAGTTACTTATCCACGGCTCACGCGACTACCGACTCCCAGAGACCGAAAGTTTGGGTTGTTTCAATGCTATGCAACAGTAAGTCAAAGAAACACGTCCCCGCTGCTATATGCGTACTATGTCAACGCCGGATATAGACGCGGAATCGACAGCAGATTAGTCGTCTTCCCCGATGAGAACCATTGGGTGCTCAAACCTGAAAATAGGTGCGTTACCTCGTGCCAACGGCACCTGAAATTCCACATTCTTCCGCGCTGATGCTGATGACCCACTTCACCTCTTTCTTGAACTTATTGCTTTTCAGCTTGGTATGGCACAATGAGGTCTTCCGCTGGTTTGCCAAGTACATCGCCAGCGACTAGGATGGTCGATTTTGATTATATAGTAGCGGGCATGTATCGTTGACAATCTTGAACAAATTTGGAATTTTGAGTTGAAATATCCTTCATGCTTTTCACGAGATGTGCATGGTTTTCGCATGGTTTTCTTGAAGGGAGGTCAGTGCCGCTTGCCCAATACCAATTTTTATGAGCGTGCCAGGCCACGATGATTGCCAAGTTTACTGACCATGAGATTATCAGTCTTGAAATGTTTGGATATCCTATTGAGAGGAATGTGTGCGACGATCGTTGGTCTACCTCAGATCAAAGTAATCAATTGATGAGTTAGGGAACGTGGTGATATACCACTAAAAAACCCCATTTGACTCCCTTCGCCTCGGATGGTAAGACAAGTTGTCGTCCGTTTTTGTATTCAAAAGTAGGTGTCTTAGACCTATTCTGTTGAGATTTTAATAGTAACGGTTATGTCAGTCCAGAGCTTTCTCTCTTAGCATAGGCACCCAAGCAAGTGGCACGGTAGGCTATCTTTTGTCTTGGCTATCTCTTGTCTTGGCTATCTCTTGTCTTTATCTTTTCCTTTTGTTCAATTGTTGCATATGGCACAGTGGACTGTCTTAGATGCTGATGAGCTAGCTGAATGGGAAGAAATGGATGCTCAAGCTCTGTCAACAATCCTTTTGAAGATTTTCCCAAACATACAGGAAGGACTAGACCAAAAAAGGCTTGGGATAGCCTGTTGCAAAGATATGCACAAGCCAATCCTATTGCTCAAAACCTTGCTGAAAACAGACTCTTCTCAAAGAAATTCCTAGAAGGAGGAGCAGAATCTTTACCTGCACATCTAGCAGAGCTTCAACAGTCAAGGGAACACTATGGAGGACTAGGAATACACATCCCAGATTTCCAATTTGCAGGTATAGTGATTGGCATGGGTAACCCTTGGGTATATGGTTTCTACCCCTACCCCTACCTGTACTTGAGAATACCCTTACCCTTAACAATGGGTAAAGGGTTATTGTGGGTATAGGTATAGGTGTCAAGCGTCAGGTACTGACGGACTTCGGTACTGCCGAGGGGTGTTGCTGAAGGG
>QLPG01060617.1:0-24311 GCA_003314385.1 Gomphus sp. MG54 | reverse complement strand
ATAAAGGAAAGCTAAGCGATTTGTGTGTCGTGTGGAGAGATTCGGCGAGGGACTTGAGCTGACTCGAAGGAGGAGGTAAAGAACGGGCTTTGGCGCATGTGGGCGTTTTTGGTCATCTGACGTGGTTCACGCTAGGGGGCTGCTGATATAACACCATTTGCACACATGAAATATTCCAACACAGGTTCAGATGTTACTATATTAGTTAGGGGCTGGTTGGATACGAACTTGTCCAGGGGATATACTTGGTCTACTACCGGGCTGATGAAGTTGTTGCTTCACTCACTCAGCCGAAGCAAACTTAGACAAGCTTGAGCACATGAAGATTGTAGGGAAAGCCTTATTAGAGAGGAGGCTTGAGTTAACTAAGCAATTTCTGAAGTGAAGAAGGTTCAGGGGACGTTGTGGAAGACTGTTTGAGAATTTGAATTGAAAAGTGTCTCGCGACCATTTTGATCATGATCATGAGCGTCATAGTATCAGCGCCTTCTCACGTGGGTCGTGAGAGTCTTTGTTTCCATTTCTTCATTCGCTTCTCCTCTACTTACACGACACCTGCTATCCTGTATTATGATATTCAGGCCAGCTACACCAGGATTCCTGGTGACACTTACTGCAACTATCTTGCTAGCAGTAGTTTCCTTCTCGGTCCCTTGGTTCAAGTCTGTATTTTTCCTTAGGGTTCGTATTATTACTCTTTTTACTTGGTTATAAACTGATACATAATCAAAGGCTACCATCAATTTGAATGGTCAGCATGGGATTGCAACATTTGGTGTTTTGGGCTATTGCCTTAACATAGGAGGCAATGTCAACTGCACATCTCCTAGAGTAGGATATGAATTTAGTATGTTGATATGGGATACAAACTGTTCCTTCCACTAACACAATAGCAGACCCAAACTCTCTGCTGGGTAACAATACCCCAATACAAATTCCTCAAGTAGTTGTTAAATGGCTCACTTACGCCCTCGTCCTCCATATTATTGCTTTTGGATTCGCGGCAGGATCTGCTATCCTTGGCCTTCTCGCCCACATCCGCGAATTTTCCATGACATGTTTTAGCACATGCATATCTGGATTCGGCGCGAGTATTACCCTCATTGCCTTCATCTTCGACATTGCCTTCTTTTTCCTTTTCAAGGCACGGATCAACCAAGTCCCTGGCGGATCTGCTCAGACCGGCAATGCAATATGGCTTACTTTGGCTGCAATGCTCCTCTTATTCTTTGCAGGCTGTTTCTATGGTCTCGGTCGATGCTGCATTAGCAATAGACCGCGCGGACCCCGCGACAAAAACAATAACAACTCCTCTATGCCCGGCGCTTTAAACACGGGCGATGAAGCACTGAGGTTGGATGCTGTCAAGGCCGAAGCTGACCGTAAGGCTCGTCAAAAGCAAGGAGAGGTTGGCCTTCCGGCATTCAATGAGTATGATCCTAGGAAACCTCTTACTGCCAAGTACGATGAAGAGGATGAGCCCTATACCGACCATCCGACTAGACAGGCTAGTGCTTACTCAAGCACGCGAGCAGATGGAAGAGGTTATGTACCTAACAACGGGTATACGCCTGCTGCGCCAGGCACGTCTGCCATGGATGCATATTACAATGCTCCTTCCACACCACAGGTTCCACCTGCTGTGGCAACTTACCCTCCCCAACCAGCAATGCACGACCAATATCCCTCAACTCAATACAATGCCTACAATGTCAGTAGTGCTCAGCCAACTCACAGCCAATATCCCAGTTCAGGGACGTACGGACATGGCCAATACGCTTCCAACGAAGGTGCACATGGTCACTCCGTGCAGGACACCTCTTGCAAGTATCTCATCTTGGAATAGAATCAGATAGCTTATATTGTTTGTTCAGATTACACCACTGCATCCCAATATCAGCAGCCCTTGCATGTTCCAGAGCCATCCTCGTACCATGCTCAGGGCTATGTACCGTCAAGTGACACTGTATCATATACATCATCAAGCACCCCAGCTCCTGGATTCGAGCCGGCCCATGTATCATCTCATTATGCAGCATACACGTCCTCGAGCACTCCAAATGCTGGAGTAGATTCGGCCTATAATCCTCATCCGCCGATAGATTTCCTGGGCACTGTCCCATCGCTCCGCACGGGTCATGATGATTATACCTTTAGCAGTACACCTCCACCCGCCCAACCTCTCCCACCATCGTCCAGCACCGCACGACAGAGTCCAGGGCCCCGTGGACCACGGTCACCAACGAGCCCCACTATGTACGGTCAATACACACAATCTGATAACCCTCCTGAATACGAGGCCGGTCATATGTCGAGCACAGCATGGCCCAACGACAAAAAGAGTTGAGACTGTATTGTTTACGAAACGGACATTATTAATTTATTTTATACCGCCTGACGTGCGAATCTCTAGTTTTCTGGTTTCCCGGTCATGAGAGTTGTACGCTCTACATAATGAGATGGAACTTAAGCAAATTCCGGACATGAGTAATTTATTTTATACCGCCTACGTGCGAATCTCTTGTTTTCTGGTTTCCCGGTCATACATAATGAGATGGGACTTAAGCAAATTCTGACATGAGATGGGCTTATCGCTCCCAGATAAGTACCGGCGCTTTGGTTTGCTACTGCTTTGCGATGTAATATTCTCAAGCTCTCAAGCTCTCAAGCTCTCACTATGTACCGCTTCTTGGTGGGCATCGCGGTGTTTACCGCGTTGGTGTCATTGACGTCTAGTCTCCAAACACCATTGAATGTCGCAGAAGAGCCTTGGACGTCAAAGTATGGCCCTCAGATAGACTTACCTTTCACCGGGCCACTGAGCTTTGCGCACCTTCCGTACACCCGATGTCTTGATGATGCCTCTGAGGCATTCAATATTGCGCTACTAGGGCTCCCTTTTGACACTGGCGTGTCGTATCGTCCTGGGGCTAGGTTCGGCCCTTATGCCATTAGGTCTGGATCTAGACGCCAGAGAGAATTGCGTGGTTATACAATGGCATGGGCGATGAATCCATACCTTCAAGGATCGAAGATAATGGACTGTGGCGATGTACGCGTCTGGCATATCATGAGTTTTTGTTTACGTTGTTGGACCGCTTAACCTAGGTACCTGTAAGCCCCTTCGACAATGCATTAGCCATTGAACAAATAGAGGCTGCATATACCACGTTACTGGAGCGCCCCATCTCTTCTCGAAAGGAGGGGTCTTTTTCCTCCGCTCATCTCGCTAAGGATGGGAAAGAGCATCCCAGAATTATTTCTCTTGGTGGCGATCATACTATTGTGTGCAATGATGATTTTCTTCACGGACACCGTTCCCTTATGCATTCACAGGTTCTTCCCATCCTGCGTTCCCTTCATAAAGTCTATGGCCCTGTTTCAGTCATTCACTTCGACGCCCATCTCGATACATGGCCTGCCGTTGGTTATCCTGGTTCCAACTCACCTCAAGCGGAAGTCACGCATGGCACCTTCTTTTGGGTAGCAGCTCGTGAAGGACTCATTTCAAACAACAGCATTCATGCCGGTATACGATGCAAGCTGAACGTGCGCTAGTGTCTCCTAACTTTGTCACATATAACGCGATATGCAAATAGGGAATTGACGATATCCACCACGATGGATCTATCGGCTTCGAACTAGTAACTACAGATGACATTGATGACTATGGAGTTGCAGAGATTATTCGGCGTATCAGGACAAGAGTTGGAGATTCCCCAGTATACCTTAGGTACATCGCTTATACCATGGCACGTGGAGCGAAACTAAACGTTGCTTGCAGTCTTGATATAGATGTTCTTGGTGAGTGGTCTTTCATGATTATACCACACGTAGCATTGCAATCAACTATATATATATCTCAGATCCTGGGCTTGCTCCCGCCAGTATGCTTTCTTCGTGTCTACCTCATATTTTTCCTGATGAAATTGCATGATCAATGTAGCTGGCACTCCCGAGGCCGGCGGGTGGACGATGCGAGAAGTAAAGCGCATTATACGCGGTCTTGCGGGCCTGAACTTTATGTGTGTTTTTATTTTTATAGAAACAGGGATGTTCCGTACACATTATTTATCTGTATTTTAGTGGTATCGACCTGGTAGAAGTCGCCCCGTCATATGATCATGGTACGCATACTACTCAACGCTATATAGATTACTCACACTTGTATTTGCCTTTAGCCGAAGTTACGGGTATCGCGGCGGCAGACCTCATTCACGAATTTCTGTCTATGTTGATGACAGAGTCTTCAATACCTGCAAAGGAGACTGACCGTGTAACAACGAAGGACGAGCTTTAATCTTGAAGTTCGCTGATACAGAAATCTCTGATCAATACAACCTATGTCATAATCAGGAGGTGATTCCTGGCTACTTCTAAGGCAATGATACAAGAGTGGTTCATGACTACTGATTGTGCAAGATACACAAAAGGCAAGAACACAAAAAGAGCCATGCAAAACCGAGAGAATGTATAGGTATCTGAAACACTTTAGAGCTTGTCATAGTACGTGTCAAGGGGTGGGATTTCGGGCTAGAAACGGAGTCATCAGTGTTCGCTCCTGAGCGATGCCTAAGTATGCTTACCTTGAGACCCTTGCGTGTTCGGATTGACACGACGAGGGCTTCAAGTTTGGAGCCCTTTTCAATGGGAGCTGTACAATCAAAATGTCAGAAACAAAACAGGGACGTTTATGGATTACAAATATAACTCACTCCCAGCCATTAATTCCCAGTGGTCAAACACCATCTGAGGGAAAGCTTGTCCTTGTGTGTTCTGTCTCAAGTCAGCGGTGAAACCGAACGACTCCATGACGGGGAGGTACGCCTTCACTGTGAACATGGGCGTTCCAAGGCGTTGCTCCTCGCTGAAGACCTGACCTCGTCGTTTGTTGAGCACACTGTAGATTCCACCGATAGCGGTCTCAGGACATTGAACCTCGACTGCCATGTGAGATTAGAATTTTCCTGGGTAATTTGCAATAATAATGGAGGACATACCTAGGAACACAGGTTCTTGCAAACCCGGGGTAGCAAGTAGCGTGGCAGCATAGCATACACGACGGCAAGTTGGGATGATTTGTCCACCACCACGGTGGATGGCGTCTGCATGCAGCTATAGGGCGACAGTGAGTCTGTCGCGCACAAAACATTCCGGGAAAAAAAGCTTACAGTCACATCAAGGATGTTAAGCCGAACGCCACGCATGTTTTCTTCAGCACAGACACCTTCTTTGGTCGCCCACTGGAAAGCAGCGACACACGAGTCCTTGATTTCATTGAGATACTGTACACCCTTAGTGACATCGACCAAAAGGTTAGGGCCGGTGGTATCTGGGCCGAAACACCAAATCTTTCTAGCATCGGTGACATCCCAGCCATACTCATCGGCGAGGATGCGGGCACGCGCCTTGAAATCATCGCGTGGGTTGACCTTACCATTCTCAATAGCTTGGGAAAGCTCCTCATCGAGGGGCTGGGCTTTGGCATAAAGACGGTTGTGTTTGTTCTGCGATTTCGACAGTGCCACAATCGTAGACTCCGCCTTAACAGTCTCTCGGTAACCGACAACGGGATCAGACTTCTTGAGAGGGACGCCAGCGTGATCTTCTTCGAGATCCTACAGGAAAACATAACTCTGCCATTGTTCTATTAAATTGTTACAGCACACACCTTTAAGCAAATCTCCAAATGGAGTTCTCCTGCACCTGCAACAATGTGTTCACCGGTCTCGGAAATCCAGGCCTGAACGCAAGGGTCAGACTTGGAAAGACGCTTAAGACCTTCGACGAGTTTAGGAAGATCCGCCGCGTTCTTAACCTCAACAGCAACTCGCACGACAGGGGAAACGGAGAATCTCATGACCTTCATGTTGTGTGCCGTTTCCGAAGTCGTGAGAGTTCCGCTCTTTAGTAGGAACTGGTCGACACCAACAAGACCAACGATGTTGCCAGCGGGGCAGTCCTCGATGGGTTCGACATATCTTCCCATCATGAGGACTGTGCGTTGAATCGATTTGACAAACAAGTCGTCCTTCTTGCCAGGGATGTAATTGGGGCCTTGAATGCGAACCTTCGGACCAGAGCGCACAGTTCCGGAGAAGACACGCCCGAATGCGTAGAATCGACCCTTGTCAGAGGTGGGCACCATCTTCGAGACATATAACACAAGAGGACCTTTCGGATCACACTCCCTTATACCGATGGCAGACTCGTCGTCCATAGGTCCTTCATATAATGTCTCGACACGATAACGCTGGGCGGTCTGAGGCGAAGGGAGGTTGATAACTATCATCTCCAAGAGAGAGTCACCGGCGGGAAGGAATTTACGCATGATGACCTTGAGAAGCTGCTTGCCCTCGAGCTCACGTTCTTCTGCAAGAAGTTTGACGTCAAGCTTCTCGAGCATAGTGTCCGTTTGTTCCTTTTTGAAGTTCATGACCGCATCGAAAATCTTGAAGATGGGGTCGAGAACAAACAGATTGAAGCAACGTTCCAGTGACTTGCCATCAGCATCGGTGCCTTTTGTGGTCCATTTCTTAGTAGTGGGGTTGAAGTAGTTGTCGCCCCAGAGCCTGGCCATCATTTTCTCCTTATCGACACCGAATTTTTTACTGTATCGATTCGCGAATTGGCGGAGAGTGAACCCCCATCCGTGTAGACCGGATCCGAAAGCGACGGTTCCCTTGTCAGGGTAGACCTGAACATCACCGAGAGCAGGATCACGGTATGTCGACACAATGACGTTAACGGACTCAATTGTACGAGAAAATGATTGGAAGAGATCCTCTTTCGTAACCTTAAGTTCTAGAAGAGCGCGGTCAACCTTGTTGATGATAACGACGGGCTTGATACGCTCGGTAAGGGCTTGCCGCAATACAGTTTCTGTCTGTACGCAAACACCTTCTACACAGTCGACTACGACCAAAGCACCGTCAGTAACGCGAAGGGCTGCTGTGACTTCCGATGAGAAGTCAACGTGACCCGGTGAGTCGATAAGATTGATCAAGAATTCATCGCCTACACAACAATCAAGACAGTGGAAGGTAATAAGATTTCATGGACACAAACCTTCAGTTTTCTGCTTGATGGCATCCATATCATCCTTGTTGATCTGGAAGTACATAGAGATAGCAGTCGACTTAATGGTGATGCCTCGTTCTTTTTCGTCTGGTCGAGTGTCGGTAAACCGCATCTCACCAGCCTTTGCTGAGGCGATGATACCAGCTTTCGAAACAAGCGAGTCGGTGAGAGTAGATTTCCCGTGGTCAACTGAGTAACGATAGCTTGATCCAACATCTCTCGATAGCGATCACAAAGCAATCTTACCATGGGCGATGACACTCATATTTCGGATATTTGTGGGGCGGTCCATAAGAGAACGGATCTGTTCTGTTAGATTCGGTGGTCATTATCTGCCTAATAACCACCACCTGTGAGTCACTTGCCTACTGTGAAGTTACTGCATCACAAAATATTAGAAGACTGGTCGAGTGTGTTGCTGAAATTACTCACACCATGATGATCTACTTTTGTAGGGTAAAGGACAAAGTATAGATTGGTGTTGTAGTCGAACGACGCTGTTGCCTATGTGGGCAAAGTGTCGCGCGGGAAAAAGGGTTGTGACAGCAGCGAGCAAGTGTAGCTGGTGCTGTGTAAGGTTTGTCAGTAATCGATGCAAACTTTTTCTGACTCCGCACCAATACCGTACTTTAGGGCAGGTTATTATATTGTCTCAGTATTTTTGTGTAACGTCTACTTATATCGTCATGTCCGTCTGCTGACTCAACCTGCTCGCTGCCAGCGCTGCGTTCGGAATGCTCAAGTTCCACCATGTTCACATGCACAGGCTAGACTGACTCATAAAATCTCGGAGCCGTCCCACTTCCTTCCATTTTGGGTGAGTCGTTTCTGACTGTTCACTCCCGCTTCCCCTGATAACTCTGCCTCGCTGACTCTAATTGACGTCCCAGTTCCTGCTTAGTGTCCTAGCGCTCGTTGCTGGAAATTCAAACTTCGTGCACCTTCTGTCTCTAGCTCAACAAGTCGCTTTACCTTAAGCAGAATGTAAAGTATATGGTTACATACCTCGTTACTATTAACGACACCGTACTCCGCACAATGGGTGGCTTGACTTGTCTGCTTCCTGTAATCTGATCCTACTCGCAAAACATCATTCATACTCATGAAACATATCTTGCTGTCATTGACATAGCAATCACCGTCAAGCAGTGCGTCTATTTCATTCAAGATCGCCAATACATAACATCGATCAGCAACATCCACACTTGTACTATGTTCGTTAAAGCAACCTTCGGCAGCCACAGTTAGCTGTGGTGGTTTGATGGCCTTTCTACTGCTCTCTCTCTCTACTGCTTCCTCCCGGAATTTCATTTTACAGAGCTAGCGAAAAACTTGCTGGTCTTCTTGATAGAAATTTGCCGGTACAATGCCTCTTCAAATGACCACTGACATCCTCCGCCTCCACTTCTTAAATTAAGTCTCTACGCATGCGAAATGGGTACCGTACTGCGTATTCTCCAAAACAGTTACCCTCGTTTTGAAATGTGCCTTCGTTGTCGAGGTGAGTATGCATATAGGAATCTTTCACCTTTTCTTCTTGTTTACAGTCCAAAAACATGACAGTGGAAGCAATGGCGGGCCAAGGCGCGTTGTATGAATACTTCTCACCGTGGAACTTGAAGCTTGACGAGGATGTTGAAGTATGAGTAATGAGTAACGCGTACCTGACTGCGAGTCCACTGACTGCACAGGCATGGTTATTGTTCGAGTCCACCTTCTACATTCATTGTTTGTATTCCACTCTCTACATTCGCCATAATCTAAATACTACCCACCTTCCTCCATAGCACCTCAGTCTGTTACTTACAACTACTGGAGTAAGTTAGTTCTATCCGCAATCCATTTATGACTTTATACTCATATGTATTTAAGATTGCTGTTCAGGTATTTATATATCAGTCTGTTACTTACAACGACTGAGATCGCTGTTCAGATCACAATAGAGGTCGCATAGAGATCGATCATTGATATCAATATTGTCGGCAATGGACGTTAGCAAAGCATCCTCCCAACAATATACGCACTGTCCGTAGCTTGTGACAAGGCCGTGGGAGA
The DNA here is from genome assembly GCA_003314385.1 of Gomphus sp. MG54. Lineage (NCBI taxonomy): Eukaryota > Fungi > Basidiomycota > Agaricomycetes > Gomphales > Gomphaceae > Gomphus > Gomphus sp. MG54. The sequence continues at coordinate 15,176 of QLPG01060617.1, read as the reverse complement.
CCACGTCCTCCTCAGCTGAATCGATATCGTGCGTCTTGTGAGGTGGTGGATGTCAAAACTTGGTCTATGCAATCTCCTTATAAATACATCTTCTTTGTTCATCATATCTGCACTATGTCTGATCTCGTGGACTGTCAGGCAAGATTTAGAGGCGTTGCCACGATGAAGAACAGCGTCTACTATATTTTCTGCAGGTGAATTGAATAGATACGGTGCTTGTCTAATGGACTTGTTCCGGTGGATATACATTATTCTCCAACCATGTCAGTCATTTCGTTTGGAGAGCCATTCACGCAGACTGTGATTGGGTATTGGATCTTTTGGGTAGTGAGCCGATGTCAGTCTGGTGACTGAGTGAAGTTACACATGGATATAGCTTCAGCATCTCGGGCATTCCCTACATAATGCTTCAACAAAGACAATCCACTCCTCCATCACCACTGAGATCAGTGACCGTATTCAAGCGCAGCTATAGGGTTCATTGACCTTCTGAGGTTTTCGGGAACGTTTGGTCCACGCTAAATATCCTCCTTTGCCTTCACTTTGGCAGCACTGAGAATATCGCAAGACAAGCCAGAGCGCCAGTATCAACGTTTTATATGAGTTTCCTCCCTTGTTCGTTACTGTTAGGCTTGGAAAACTGTAGATTGAGTGTCTTTGCCGCGAGTGCAAAGACAATCTGGATGATCGAGAAATTAGATGACCTATCGTCTGGATCGAAGATGCCGGAGAAAGAGTCCATACAATCAAACAAATCTCCGTAAACGTTGGATCGTTTTTACTTTGCTAAATACCGACGCCAAGATTGTTTGGGAGGATCGCTTTTCCTCTGACGAAAGTCAGTGGCCCATCTACCCCAGGTTGACCGATGCCACGCAAGACTACTGCTCCACGACAGAGGACCTTGAGAATGCCCCACTGATGAGCCCTTAACTGGAGCGAACTGAAAGCTCAAGACAGCGCGAAGACTATATGCAGCATGTCCCATGGCTTTAGAGATGTTCGAATGCTAGCTGGCTGTCGAATTAGGAACGCAAACCAAATTCTCTCGAAAAATCCAGTGATGTTCGTCATCTGTTAGAAGGACTCCCATGTACAGGAGCTCCAACAGCAAAGTCCCGTGTCAGTGTCAGTAGCAACATGACAACAAACTCCCCAGGTCACCCCTGTCAATAGCAAAGTTATGTTCAAGGCTTTAGTCGTATAGAATCTCTTTCCCTGCATGTTCCCAGAGCCGCCTCAGAGAGAAGTGGTTCGGATGGTGACACTATTTCCATAATCTGAAATCTGGGATGTATGCTGAGGCACACACGTAGACGCCTTTCGACCTAATTCATTTCCTGCAGTTGCTGTAAAATGTATGCTGATTTGAACACTGTAGGCGGGTACTGTGCTAGACAAGCAAAATTTTTGATCATTCATAAGACGTCCCAGATTTCATGGTTCCTAAGAAGCTTCATGGCTGAAAACTACCCCGGACAAAGGATAAGATTCAAAGGTCAGATGTGTACTTAAAATGATGATTCTCAAATACACACATGGGACGTCCACAGTGCGCATTCCATTCATCGGATGTAATAATCTCCAGCGTAGGCTCGCCACTAGCAAATTTCTCAGCCAGCTGATCAAAATCGAGATCTGTGAAACGTAAGATCTTCCGGAGCTGTCCTTTGATCATGCGTGATGTGTCACTTTGCTGTGGCAGCAGGAATTGAGGAATGACGGAAAGAGTGAGCATTGCTTCAAGGACCGTAAGGCACATTGTTATTCAGTAAAGTTAGTTGTCGTGCCGCGAACACAGTATGTGTGTGTGCTTCATCAAACACCAGAATCACTAAAGAGCCTCCATTGGGAGAGATTTCCTGAGCATGGTCGTAAATTTCCTGTCACTGGTGTGGAATAACCGGATTTGTGGTCAAGAGAATCGATCAGGTTGGAAAAATGCTTCAAACAGTGGAAAAGAGTCAAGATCTTGTAATAGTCCCGGTCAAACCTTTGACTTAGTATCCACCTTCGGTTTGAGGAAGGTGATGCAAAGCTTGCTGTGATATTGTCAGTAACATGGATACAACACAATTACCATGACAGCCACCTTGACATAGAAGAACTCCAAAAGGCACCCTGCGAATCCATGGTCATATCGAGTCTTAAAAAACCGGCGCAGATATGCTTGTGCAGTTCTTTGGAAGCATCTCGCATACCCCAGACTGGTCATGAGACAATTGTTAGCATGCACAAACAATGTTTTAGAAAACTAATGGTACACTTTGATTGTGCAGTGATTGACACATCTTTGCTTATGAACCTTGTCAATTAGGGACATGTATCTTCTAAAGGAATGAGAAAACATCAAAACAATCGGGGATATACAAGTAATAGCATGAATCAATGCATGAATCATCTGCTCACGTTGTTGTGGTGCGGGTTGTTTATACTTTGTTCTCTGGTCCAGAGGGTCAAATTAATCTATAACCATGAAATATTGAAGGCTTGTTGAAGGAGGGCTCACAGGAGACTGATCCTATTGCAATATGCCTAGAGGGGGTATCGAAGATCACCATGATCGCAGGTAACTAGATATTTTGGCAAAGCTGTGAATTTTCCATGTTGTTTTAAGTTAATCCTTCAAGCCCTTATTTCATACAGAAGTTCGGAGATATTTCTGATCAAGGATCGAAGACAACCACGATGGCCGACAGCAACATTATATCAAACATGAAGTTGAAACCAGAGTTCAGCACCATTGTCATAGCAGTCTATCCATTTTTGTATCCTCACCGGACATAGGTTCTTCTTCTCTTCTCGTGTATTTCCCTGGTGGGTCACAGCGCATTTGAAATAGTGCACGTTTTATTTGAATGGCGCTGGAGAGGAGCGTACACGGAGAACCTCAGGGCTCGGGGATAATGCAGCCGAGAAATACGATCACGGAAGGCAGGAATATGAATTGTGGTCTTCGTCCTCCCCTTCTCTCATCTCCAGCGACACCCACGCTTTTGTTCTCGAATTTAACGTTTCTACCTCATGCATTCAACATGTCCAACACTTCGACGGACAACCCTTCCTCTTAGCCTAGCTCTTCGCGACGACGACGACGAAACCAAACCCGGACACAATAAACTTCATTCTGAACTCGTCTATATGGTTGAGCCATACATCAGAGTTGACACCGCAGATAATGGACTCCAGCCATTCCTCCACCCTTGCTATCCTGGACCGCTTTATGATTCTCCAGCGTTTTTTCCAACACAAACCCATTCTTTTTAAACACTCGCACACTTGCTTGATTCCCTTGCCACACATTCGCACAAATCTTCGTTGCTCCCATGCGTGGCTTCATCCACTGCTTTATCAATGTTCCTATTGCCAGCGTCATGATTCCTCGCCCATGGTGTGAGGGTGTCAGGTAGTCTGCTAGAGTGTTAGCCTTTCTCCCAACTGTGTTTGGTCATGCCTCACCTCCAAAGCCCCACACCGTCTCAGGATCTCCCGGGAGCCTCTCTTCATTCTCCTGGACTAGTCTCTCTCTTTCTTCAGGGTCCATCATGTCGTCGAATCTCCATCTTCCGATGCCGCAGTCACCCAGGAATATCTCATCTCCGTTTTCGTTGATTTCCCGCAGTATTCTGACAGGACACCCTCCCACAAATCCTCCTTGAGCCTCTGCGAGCTGTCGAAGTACCATCTCTGCTTCTCTCGAAGTACTTTCTAGCCATTGTTTGGCATGCTCCAAGTAGTAAGGATACGGGGTGGACTCGAGCCACTGGAAGACGCGTCTATCGTTCAAGATCTGAACAATATCTTGACTATCGCTCTCCCTTGGCGGTGTAAGAATGATATTTGAGTGTGGTGGTGGTAGGCGCAGGTAAGGTTCTTTCGTCTTCTCGTTGAGGAGGAGTGGCAAGAGATCTGAAGGTGAGTCCATTGTGAGATAAACGTACCTGATGAATAGCCCTTAATATATTCATGTGCAGTATCATTGACTCGATGTTTGATAAGCGCCGTGCGACGAAATATAGATAGTCGCTTTACTTGTTATGGTAATTACACCATCCAATCTCTATTTCTTATTACTTGAGGCATTGATAAGAGATTTGTCTCTCGTGTTTGGAGAATTGAGCACCAGTCAAACACAACCATGTCACGAAAGGCTGCCGTCCTATAAACTGCAGCTCACATCAATAATCTTATAGTCTTACGCATGATGTCACATTTATGTCGTGGAACCTACGGCCAAAGTTAGGATCTGTATATAATTACTCTGCACGTTGTCTTACCGTCACTTCCGTACAGCTTCAGGCTATAGACAGGACCACCAGGACCAGTTCTGGGTCGAAATCTTCTCTTTGGAAGTAGACTCACCTTGGTTGTCAAGGGAGCTTCACCGTCTGAGAAATAAGACTGGTCAAGTCGATAAAAAGTTCTCTTCAACACACTCTGCCGCCTTTCTGTTACAGCTCGGGATCACGCTTTTTGAAAATCCTGTTAAGGACACCCTTGGTCCGTTCGTGTCATGTATATTATCGAAACAGCTGTCTGGATGGAAGATCATGGACGTATTTGCGAGAGGATTGTCCGACAGTGACTCCTTATTCTCAATAGGTTCATGATATATATAAGTCCGCATACTCCTACATTTGCAGACATTGATCTGACGATATTCTGGGAGATAAAAATGCACCTGTATGTCCATTTCACGACCCCTTTTGTGGAGAAGAAATTGAGTCAGAACTTAGTTGCTTCATTATCATAGTTGAATATAGCCACCGCGTACTTCAACTAGCCTATTTGTTTACCTTGTGGTATCAATCAGCTCAGTCGTAGAGCATACTTTCTGCGACGAGATCTGTATCCTTGTGGTTTCGGTGAGTTGACAGCAACTCTGGTGTTGTTTCTCTCTCTCTATATATAATTCTTTCACCAAATACTGGGTAAATCACGTTGGGGGCTATTCTTCTTCTTTCTATCTTCTCTAATTTTCATAAGTCGGACGCGGGGAATAGGAATCTATATCTAACTCGGCTCGACATTCCACGGATGGAAAGAATGCGGCACAGAGGACAGCGGCGTATGTTCTTTCCGACTCATGCCACTTAATCAAATTTCTTGGTAGGAAATACCAACAAATAGTGGGTTATTCTCCCCCAAGATTAGCGACGTTCTTTACCCTTGTGTCTCGGATTGTGCACTTTCTGCTACCCCTGTAGACCTCCTTCGAGACTTGTTCAAGCATCAGAATTGTTTGAGCATTAGTGAGTCACTGCCATATCAGGACGCAGACGTTGCCTTAAATGTCATTTCAGATTTATTGAAGCTGCCGTAGTGCTCCTTCCAATGTATGACTGTATGACTGATTCCATTATAACACTGCGTTTCGGATATATTCAGATGTCCTCTAGCTCCTCTCGTGGATTCTCCTGCCACCGTACATCTGACCTTGACAACTTTACTTGTGGTGGCGACAGAAGACGGTGCCATTGTCAATGCGCTTTGTCATTCCCCCTGCCAGAACATTCTGAGGTACGGCTTTATAGACAGCTGTGTTCGCTGTTGTGGTGGCTTATGGTGAATCATCTCCCTGAACACTGTGAAGTGAAGTGAAAGCTCAGGGTTCGACTCGGCTTGGCCTTTGGGCTCGGGGATTGAGCCCAGACCATTAAACACTCACGTAGCACTTTTTGTCAGGGGGTGATATATAAAGACATGAAGTTACAGGTCGCATAGCGGCTGTATGCAATAGTGGCACTTTATCGTTAGATTCACGTTGTATACACTGCAGGCTGTTCTTCACACTGAAGCTCACTGCGCTAGTATTAAGGTCCTGCTTGCCTGAGTCGCTGCACTGACAGATAACGGTATGATTTCTTCGTGGTCAATGTATCTTGAGCGCCGAACTCATTGGCACGGGTAGTGAATATAACAGTAATTGCGGGATTTGTCTTGGAGAGCTCACACTCTGCCGGCAGCACAAGTTGAACACTCTACACTACATGGTAAGTCACGGTCATGACCCCGTTTCCAACTGTGGACTTGTTGGCCTAATATACAAGTAGTGTCGTACAGCCAAAATAAATTACCTATGATCCTCGGCGAGAAATTAGCCCTGTAAGTATCCGTTCAAATGGTACCCGTCTTGGCCTTTGATTTCAAGAGTGGAATAATCTCCCATTGACGCCGTTCTCTGGTCCTTGGACCAACCTCCCCATCGGCACCGCCCGCGAAGGATATAACTCTAACTCGACGAATAGGATCTGGGGAATCATCGATAGCCTCTTCGGCTCGGTCAACTTCTGACAGCTCATCTTCTCGCAAGTCAAATTCGCCTCTCTGGACTTCGGCGGCACTAACTGTAGCGCTGGGAGCAGGGCTGCTACCCATACCAAAGGCTAGAACAAAGGGGGACGAGATGGCGGATGCGGCGCCTTGGAAAAATTCAGATGCATCGTCTAGCAGTCCACGTGGTTTTCGAGCAGGGACAAAGGTGAGAAGGTATGTTCTACTAGACCGTGATGCTGCGGACGCGGGATTTGGACCAGGCCCATCAGGATCATAGGTGAATGTGACTGATATTTGCCCAGTCTTAGGAGAGTAATTAAACTGAGGAAGCGGGTGTGAGATTTTGTTTGGAAAGGGCATGACAACAGGACGGCGATGTCGAAGGACGAGTTTCCCGTCACCTTCTCAATTTCAGCTCGAAGAATTCTATAATCACGACAATACTGGCGTACCTTCTATATCGATAGCATGCCCAGAGGCTTTGGAGCACAATGCGCCCAAATAGTCGACAAAGAACACCTGCAAATGAGAAAAAAATATTGGTGTGTTTATGATAATGGACCAGGCGTACACTTGCCTGATTCTCTGCTACCACGTCTCTGAAACCTATATTTCCCCCGTGTAAATATTGAGCAGATTCAAATGACACATATCATTCACCCATGACATGGGAACTTTCCTTCTCGGGAAACAGTATTACTTCAGCGCCTGGAGTACATCGATGTAGGTCCACAATTGATGGTTCACATTAGAAGCACATACCATCGTTTCTTCCATCCTGTTCCACGTCTAGCAGTTTGCCTGTCGCAATATTTCTAATTAGAAAATATCCCTGAGGAAATCCTGTGTTGGAGATGATATAGGCAGGGGGGTCGGCAGGGGGGTCAGCAGGGGGGTCAGACTCGGAGGACATGGTTGATCACTGAAGCTAGTGAGATGCACGAAGCTGTGCAGATGTGGGTCACGTGCCAGTAATTATGTCTCCCACGTACGGCATGCAATATTCGGCAAAATGTAACCCTCCAGATGCTTATTGAACTTGATTTTAAAATCGAGTCACGAGGCGATGGGTAATACGCATGTTCAACTGGGTTCTACGCGGTAGAAGACAGGTGTAGGAAAAGAAGCGGCATTTAATGGCCATGGGAAGCTATAAAGTCTGCTCCATTGTTGTTAACTCGTCTCAGATATGCTGTCCGTTACTAAAGCTGTGTTCGGTCTCCTCTTTGTGCGTTTCGTATGGTCCTCTGCTGGAGTGAACAACGAAATCGCTCAGCTTGAAAAACAAAACTCTCCACTGCTACAATATCCAACAGACTTCACGCAGAACATCGTACCGAAGGCCATACATTCGCACAACGATTGTGATGATTCTCTTATGCGTTTACACCAGTTCTTGACCAACTCTTCATAGATTGGCGCGATGTACCTGTGCTTACAGCGTTGAGCTTCGGGGTTGCTAGTGTCGAGGCTGATGTCTGGCTTGTGAATGGTACCCTGATGATAGGCCACGAAAGGGCCGCCTTGACCGAGGCCCGGACATTTGATTCGCTTTACATACAACCGATTCTTAAAATAATCAACAATGCGAATCCAAAGGATCCATTCACAACGGATCAAACAGTTCCAAAGTTGGTTCATGTGTTCTTCATTAAACCCATCTCAACCTTCACTCCTCTAGTGGGGTCTTTGACACTGCATCCGGCGTTCCGCTCCAGCTCCTTGTCGATGTCAAGACGGATGGTGTGGAGTGAGCACGATCTTATCTTGACTGCCAATGACATTACTTATTGCATATGTAGAACACTTCCTTTCGTTCTGAAAGCACTTGAGCCTCTTCGGTCTGCAGGGTACTTGACAACATTTGCGAATGGTACCCTCACATCGCGTGCCGTAACCGTTGTAGGGACCGGTAACTCGCCTCTCGAGCCCATCAAAGCGCTAGACCCTCGAGACTTTTTCTTCGATGCCCCTCTCACGGAACTTTCTGTTCAAACGAACACAACCTGGTCTCCGGAATTGAGTCCAATTGCGAGTACGGACTACGCAAGTGCCGTCGGTGTATGTCATTACTGTATAGCTGTAATGTGACGACCCACTAAAGCAGCCCTCTACATTTCATTTGTTTGTTTCAGTGGTCAGGTATTGGAAATATCAGTGATGCACAAAGGGCAAATATCACCAAATTTGTCCACGATGCTAAAAGCAGAGGTATTGCCTCTCGGTTCTGGGATACTCCGGGCTGGCCGATATTTGCCAGGTTGGTTTTCAATTCAGACCTCATGACCTTGCATTAAATTAGCAAATAATAGAAATGCAGTCTGGCAAGAACTATTGAACGATGGCGCATTTTGGCTCAACGCTGATGACCTTGAAGCAGCCAGTTCGTTTTGAAATAGTTCGATACCATGCCCCATGCCCCCCAAAGTTATCAATGTTAAGAGACGAAAGAATCGTCCCGTACACCCAACTTTGTCCGTTTATCCCAAAATGGTGATCTTTGTAGAGGTCTTTTCCCTAGTGTGCCTTTTGCCAGTCCTAAGCTGGTTGCAGAGTCGGCCATGCCTGCCAATCGTTGTCCTGCACGAACAGTCCATCCTTCGTACACGCGTTTGGTTTCTCCTTCTTCTGCTTGTTTTTCTACCAGGTGCCGCAGGCCTTGGTAAGCTTGGGGTTGGGCTAGCAGACGTGCCTGCAGGGAAGTATCAGCAACCATCGCACCGATAGCCAGTACACAGACCATATGTAACCCGGCCTTCTCACTGATTTCCTTCAAGCCTTCTTCTCCTTTAAACTTGAGCAATTTGGTCAGGTTTCGTTTTGTGAGCTCCCTCAATGGTCCACCTTTTACATCTGAGTGTTGAGCTACCGAGCGTACCACACCGGTCACTTCGTCCATGTTTATCCCATCGAGGCTGGCGTTACCATTGCGAAGCTTTTGTGCAAGAATTTCCCAACCAACCGCTTTGGCGGTTACTTCGGATCGAAGATCTCGAGGATTATCGACGAGCTCAATGATAGCGTTCGGAGCATTGTCACCAGGTCGATTTCCGAACTTGTGTATTCGTGTATAACCTCCCGGACGATTGGCATAACGTTCGCGCAGTGATGTGAACAATTTTGGAAGAACTTGGGGTTTCAAGAGAAATGCAGTGGCTAGTCGGAATGAGGGCTGGTCGCCATTCTTGCCGAGTGTAATGATCTAAGAAGGCCATTAGGGGGAAGTGCGGAATTGAGGACTGCTCTCATACCTTTTCTGCCAGTCGAGCAGTCTCTCTTGCCTTTGGTAGTGTGGTTTTAATTTGTTCGTGTTCCAGTAGGGAGGTTACCAAGTTTCTGCCATGCGAGTCATTTTCTCATACTCGAAGCAAGTCAGTGTGAAAAACCTCAGCATAAGCATGCGATGGGATGTCTTCTTAGACAGCTTTCTGAACCCTGCCCCATGTTTCATGCTCGAGTCCTGAAGGTTTAGCGCTGACCGCGGTGTCACGCAGAACGTCACGCCAATCAACCAAGGTTACTATGTATATGCTCGATGGAGCCTTACCAATGTGGTTGTCTATCCGAAATTGCGCGGCATCCGGACCCTGCCTGGACCCTGCACCTTGTTCAGAGGAAGCTTGCTCATCTTATGCTCATCCGATGCTTCTTCCAAACTAGAGTGTTTCTTATCTCTAGGTACCAGTCAACACTTCTGTCGACGTGTCGGTGACTGATCCTATTCGAGGAACTTCCCCGCATACCCGATTCGAACGGGAATGGTTATCTTCAGACTTAGCGACTCGGTAATTGCCATTCAGCATATCTCTGCATCTGTGTCACGTTCTATTTGAGTCTATCTTGTGAGGGGTGGCGCAAGACATTGGTGCGGCCTGAATGCGCTCCTCGACTGTCAGATATTGCTCTGGTTTCGCAACATGGCACTGGTTTGTTTGTAGAACATGTAGATATATACTAGCAGTTGTTGTCGTTGTCGCGACAACTCTGTTTGTTAAGATACGTGGGACACGGTAGTGCCTGTGGGTCTAGACGGAACCAAAAGTGGGCGACAGCCATAAATGCAGCCAAGATCTTGTGAAACAGAAAGAAATAGATGATTTCCCGAACTCACCCACGCCTCGCTCGCAAAAATGCATCACCGGCTGTTGCCGGCTGTGGTCGGCAGTTTCCGAGTTTTTTGACCGACCAGCTTCAAGCCAATGTTCTTGCTTCGTAGAGCCATTCTGAATGCTGCACGGAGTCCACGTACGCTCTCCAGAAGTGGTGTAATTCCTAGGTTACCGAGACCAGCACCACTGGCACCACTGGTTTTCCGCCCGCAGAGGGCGGCCTTCTCTGCTGCTGCAGGCCTTTCAAAAGAAGACATTCAAGCTCGCATTGTAGATGTTTTGAAGTCATTCGAGAAAGTTCCGCAAGAGAAGGTTGGTTCTAGAACAGGCAATGCATGCTGCAGGACTGACAAAGCTTATTGTACTCCCAGGTTCATACAAGTTCGTCTTTCACTCAAGATTTGGCCTTGGACAGTCTAGATACTGTTGAGGTGTTAATGGCCGTGGAAGAGGTTTTTCACCACCTCACACTTATTAATCCCTGTTTGAGTTGTATTATGTCTAGGAATTTGGCATTGAGATTCCAGATGAGGAGGCGGACGAGATAAGGACAGTTCAGCAAGGTTCAACGAAATATTGCTCTAAACTATATCCACACGGCTGATAGTGTCTCTCTCCAGCCATCGATTATATTGCAAAGACACCTGAAGCACGTTAGGTAGGTCAGCCCACGCACATGGTCCCCAATCTTGTTCATCATTCTCGCCCCAGAAAACAGGCGGGTAGCCAACCCAGGGATGGCAAAAAAGAACCAGAAGTAGCGAAATAGGGGGCGGCAATCCCATTGCTTGAAATTCTTACGTTGGTCGCGCAATTTAACTTAGTTCTCACGACCATACTTGGGGGGAATACAACAGACACTGCTTCTCTTACACTCTGATTTCTGACTGACTGCCGACTGTCGGTCACATGGATAAATTTAAGCACATAACAAGGAACGCTTAGTTGAAAAACCCATCGATAACGTTGACCATGCGGGAGGTATTAATTTTAGGGTGATGCACGGTCCGTCGTTAGCGTTTACTCGCCGAGTCGACCTGGACCGTCATGATTCGGCTGAAAGGATATAAGTAAGCCTTCGTGCAATCTTCTTATCCTCTAGCAGCATGGTAGAACTCTCAACGCATACCCCAGACCACGAGGTCAAGCTTTTGTGCAGGACGCAGTGTGTCCTCGGCGAAGGTGCGTTGAGCTCCTCAGTGTTCCATTAGCTCTTCACCACACAATAAAGTATAGGCCCGCTATACGAGCCAGCGACGTCCATTCTTCATTTTGTAGACATTCTGAAACACCAAGTAACATTAGAGTCTTGATAAAGGATGACCTCTCACATATGTTCAGGTCTTGCATTATAACGTGCTTAATTCAGAGCTAACGAGGGACCAGCTTGACCAACCCATTGGCTGTATTGCCTTGCGGCACAATGGGAAGGGTGTGCGTCCATAACTCTTCAGAAGCTCACAGTAATACCTCATACTTACCTCATAGCTTGCACTTGCGGCCCTCCGTGGCTTCGCGGTCATGGAACCTGGCCCTCCGCCTCACCTACGGTACCTCTCCCAGCCACTTCCGGATTACCAGCGGCCACATACCCGATTCAACGACGGAGCGTGTGACCTGCGCGGACGCTTCGTGGCTGGCACCATTTTCCACAGAGAAAGCCCCGCCTTCAGCGGTGGGCTCTATAGTTATGATCCCGAAACTGGAGAGTGCAAGGTGCTGGATGAGGATGGCATAACGGTAAGTCCTCCGGTTGTGTGTTGCGGGTTCGACTTGACGCGCCCTTTAGGATGCCAATGGCCTCGGATGGAGCCCTGATTGCAAGACATTGTAAGGGACATTATTTCTTTTGCATGTGTCCTACTGGGTGTGATCGCACACCCCGCAGGTATTTCACCAATTCATTGCTCAACCAGATCTACGCGTACGACTATGACATTGAGACCGGAAACGTCTCAAACAAACGCGTTTTCATCGACGCAATCGCACAAGGCCTGCCACCAGGTACATTCTGCGACGGCCTATGCTTCGATGATGCAGGAGGGATCTGGAGCGCACGATGGAACGGGGGTTGTATCGCGCGGTTCCGTGAAGATGGCACATTGGACTTTGTGGTACGCATCCCTGGCGCACTCAACGTTACCGCCTGTACGTTCGGTGGTGAGTGGTTTGTTCGGCACTAGCAGCTCCTTATTAAACGTAAGGCTTGGTCTCCTCTGGTGCTTCCAGGTCCAAATAACGATTTGCTATATGTGACAACGGCGCACTGTGGCGCCATTCCTGGGTCGGGCGATCCTAATAAACAAGCTCTCTACCCGGACTCAGGCAACCTCTTTGTAGTCGACTTTCATGGTCGATTTCGGGGTGGAAAATGGCGGTTCGAGTTCGCAGGATAAACATGTCGGGGAAAGTTGTTAAGTACGCCGCTACATTTTGCGAGCCGCCGAATGAGATGTGGTTTCATTGAGTGTAAGATATGCGTGAAGTCCGGGGGAAATACATGAAGTGGGGTAATATGGGTACAGAGCTGGAGAGCAGAACAGCAAAACATATCGAATAGCACACGACAATAAGGAAGCATGTCGCGATCAACTTGCCTCAGGTGTATCTTGGGACTCTTGGCCATCAGGCTCCTGCCTACCCTCCCAGGCATAATACCGTTCACCAACACGGCCCTCTTCGTTCTCCGCACGTACCATCTCCTCTTCATCCGGGATACGGCTCGCAAACACGAGCCTGATCTCACCGGCCAGAAATATCTTGCGTGGATCCATGGACGCACTACGAACCACCTTTTTGCGGGTGCCGGTGCCGCGGGATATTGAACTACCCTCGCCTGCACTGTGGCTCGATACCTCGCCTTCATCACTTTCGACAGTGTCATGCTCGACACTAGCCGAAGTAATGGAAGTCATGGAGAATTTGGAGAACGGTCCACGATGTGTGGACGGATGGCCAGCAGAGTGGGCACGGGGTCGTTGGGGAGGCACCCGGGCCACTGGACAAACAAATTTGAGGTGCACGGCATACCGAATGACCTCTTTCACCATGTCTTTGTCCTTATCCTTGTCCCTGTCATGGCCCCCGTGGTAAAATTCAGGGTGTGGTTCGTTGATAGCTTCGCCGTACCAGACACGACGGAGTGGCGCCTGAGTGCCTGCAGGCATATCTTTGAGGTCGTAGGGAACCAAGAGAACCTTCATGACAGTTCCTAGTTGGTTTTTTATGACCAGCTGAACCTGGCCTTTTGGCGGAACGCGGTAACCACCCTCAGTCTGATACATTTTGGTTTTGAGCTGAGGCGCATCGTCCAGATCGATCATGCCAACCCACGGACCGGAGAGTTCGTAAAACTGTGCCTCAAATGGAAGGTGAAGCTTGGGAGGTACGAAGAAATTCCGGAATGGGGGTAAGGCGTTTATCGAGAGGGTAAGTGTAAACGGGCTAGGCGGTGAAGCAGGTCCAGCCATGCGGCCAGACAGAAGAGAATGTTTGTATGAACCAAAGAGTGGGGATGATATTGGGGATGTGCATGCTGAACCAGTATTTGAGTTGTGATGAGAGAAGCGGCGACGACGGGAGGACGAGCGGGAAAGAGACGATCCTGAGGACGGTGGGCCGCTAGCTTGTGGGTCATGAGAGGTCGTGTCAAGTGGCGTTAGTCTTAGAGACTCAATGTTGAGTTCGCGGGTAAGAGGGCTGGGGTCTGCAGTCGATCGATCGGGGGTGAGGCCTTGGAGAAGGAGGCATGATAGATGAAGCTTACGAGTACTGCGAGGATGGGGATCGTGGCTAATCGTTCGCTGGTGCATTGAGGACGGCGGGAGGGGAAGGAGTGGGTGGTTGGGGGGTGAGGATGGGTGTTGAGGACAAAAAAGGATAGTAGGTCAATGGGAATACTGGAGCCGTCCACGCTTGTGGAAAGCAGAAATTTACCGCGGTCACGTGATAGTAATTTGCACTGCTGACGCCGTTTACATCATCCCTTGTATCTAGGTCACATCTTCCGAGATACATTGGTTTATTTCTTGGACTCAATAATATTCTGAACAAGGTCCGGAGTCATGCCAAATCAGACGTTAAGAACTCCTAGCTTAGGTGATGTATCATAGTAGATGGTTATCAAGAAATGGCGTGAGCGGAACAAACGCTATATATGTAATGCAATTATGAGGCGGGTCTAGACATAATATCTGTATCCAGTGATTCTTGAGGCGTGTCCATGAAGGTTCCGACGTAAAGAAGGGTTGTTTCAACGGCAGAAGCCGTCCCGATCAGTGGCCAAAGACTCCGAAGGGAGAGTTGAATCCAGGGAGGAAGTCGATCTTGATATTGGCGCACAGGAGGTCTGCTTCGTCGTAGTTATAGGCTCGAACTTCAACGACGAACTTAGCTGCACAGCAATCAGTCAGACCACAGCAGGTACAACGGATGAAATGCATCCACGAACCAGGAGGGATCTCTTTGGGCAATGCCACCGTTTGTACTACCTCGTAGTCTCCAGGTTTTACAGGACATTGTAGAGTTGCGTTGGCGCCTTTACTGCGTACAGAAATTAGAGTTTATTAGAGCTAGAAGGTCGATATCGCTTACGCCTCCTCGCAGATGTCGAAGGTCTTTGATAAAAGCTTGATTAATCCCAACTTGACTGTAACATCCGCCACTGCACCCTCCTTAAGTATTCCATGAGAAGGGTGAATCTGTAAAAGCACCGATTACATACCTGTATAGTTGTGCTAACGTGACCCGAGGCGGTGACAGTGAGATTCTGGCCAGGTTTCGGAGGGTCAG
>QLPG01060217.1:0-12280 GCA_003314385.1 Gomphus sp. MG54 | reverse complement strand
GTAACAGGGTAAGTTGCGTAACGTCCTAGCCTTCGAGGGGCGGAGGTAAGAGGAGATACGCCAAATCACCGACCTCTACTTGAGCCAAACTTATATAGCAATTCAGCTGTATTACGTTAACATTCAAGTGCACTTTTTGATATTTTTAATATTAATTACTTTTCAAGCAATATGTTAAATAACCCCCCTCTTCAGCTACTGCTTATTCCTCTAGTAATTCATCTAACTTGGCCTCTGAGAAGTCTCCTGATCCTCGTCCGCCTCAACTAACAACCCCTTCCATCAGCACTTCAGGTTCGGTAATTGGTATGCTAAAATGGAAGGCAGTGACAATAGTGACAACTGAAGCCTGAAAAAAAAACCCCACGCTGGCAAATGCATCTAGATAAACAAAAATCAGATAAAAGATGTACCTATATGCAATCCACGCTAAGGATTTCTTGACTACATGTGAATTCAGTAATCCAAAGCTTGTATATCGCCGCAAATAATCACGTTAAAACTCAGGGGATCCTCTTCCGCAATTGCTAATTCCTCCAAGTCGTCCAGCAATTCATCTGACTTGACCTCCGGGAAGTCTGGCTTACTAACAACTCCTTCCATCAGCACGTGACAACTGAAACTTGAAAAAAAAACTGTCGGAAAACCATGGGTTTAGGGTGATATTTTTTGTGATTTTTTGGGTATTAGAAA
The DNA here is from genome assembly GCA_003314385.1 of Gomphus sp. MG54. Classification (NCBI taxonomy): domain Eukaryota; kingdom Fungi; phylum Basidiomycota; class Agaricomycetes; order Gomphales; family Gomphaceae; genus Gomphus; species Gomphus sp. MG54. Next base: position 11,587 of record QLPG01060217.1, on the reverse strand, counting down.
GATGTAACTATATGCCGCGTGGCTTATCCACACTAGGATTTCTTGACTACATTGAATTCAATAATCCAAAGCTTGTACATCGCCGCAAACAATCATGTTAAAAATCAGGTATCCTCTTCCGCAATTGCTAATTCCTCAAAGTCGTCCAGCAATTCATCTAACTTGACCTCCGGGAAGTCTGGCTCGTCCTCCTCGTCTTCGTCTTCGTCCACCTGAGCTATTCCATCCATCACCACTTCAGGCTCAGTAGTTGGTGTGCTAAAATTGAAAGACAAGTCAGAGTCGAGACTAAACAGCCACAGCTGAAGATTGAAAAAAAAACCCACCTCTCATCCATCTCAACATCTTGCCCTGCAGTCTTGCGAGACTTGCGCAGAGCACGGTTCTTTCCGCCCGCAAGACCCGACCCAGCAGCCCCCGACCGAACAACCCCCTCGGCCTTGTACAAATTAATCGCGCCCCGCATATCCACATCTTCCTCCAAATCGCGCAAAAACAGCTCGTAATCCTCCTCAATCTTCTTCTGGTCCCTTCCCCCCATCTTACCAATCATGCCCCTGCGATCTCCATTCTGTGCGTCCTCCTCCACTTCCTTCGCCATGCTCTTCAGCCTCCACATCCTCGCCTTGCTCTTCTTCCGTCTGCTCGGATAGGTCTTCTTCACAAGGATAACGTCCGGTATCCGATCCGTACTCAACCCCGCATATTCATCCGAGTTAAAGTTTGCGGCGCTGAGATGGTACCCTAGTGCGGTATCGCCAGGCTGCAAGATAGCACCCAAGTGCGTCCGAGTGTGATAAACTTGATCCAAGCTTCCCTCGTACTCCATATCATCATCAGCGTGAGAACGGAACGCTCCTGCTAGAGCGACCTGCGCATCGGCTAAAACAAACTTTCCTCGTGTAGGACCCGAGGGCTCGACGTCAAGCACTGTGAACTCGACAAGATCCGTTACAGTTGCCAGAGAGTCAAATGGGGTCCGCCAATAAACCGGCGCAGCGATATCACAGCCTTGTAATGTCCCAGGATCAACGAGATGCAGTGAGTTTCCCACACGCGTACAGACCGTCAGTTGGCTATAAGAGATCGCACTAAGCGATGTGCATGATCTAGCGATTATGTGAGAAATATACCTGATGTTTCCTAAACTCCGAGCCTGCTTGAGGGGCATGCACACCAAGTCATCCTTACAAATCGGCAGAATCTCCACAGAATACGTGAACTTGTAATTGGCCGTGTTTGAATGAGTATCCGTCGAGAGAAGCTGTTCTGACGACTTTGTCCTATATCTCTCGTTCAGCTCAACTCAATTCGATGCCTCAAGGATTGCACTCACCGCACGGGCGCAACACCCGCCAAGAACTCAACCATTCTTATAGCATGACTTCGCTGCGCATAGAAAAAATCAAGTCCATCCTTGACTTCTTTGACAGAGACCGTATCTCTTTGTGCCCCATGCTTAAGAATAAGCTGCTCAAGAAACAAAAAAGTCCGTTTGTGAGGCACTTTCTGGCGCACTTGCACCAACGCTTTCCACGTATTCTTCGCCGCCAACCTCGTGCAATCCGGACATTGACCATGCTGCACGAGATACTCCACCTGGAATATCTGCTGAAGGATAGTGGAGGTGAAAACCTAAAAAGGTTTGACGGAGGGGGAGGAGGCCCCCTTATCACTTAGTGGGTTTTAAATCAGCTGTTATCGTGAACACAGACCTCTTTTTGGATCGTAAGCTTGACCTTGATCCGTTTCGAATGCGGCTCTGTCCATATGAACCCCGCGTCCACAAGGCGGACTTTACTCAGCCCCTTGAGCTTCTTCAAGCATATCGCCAAAAGCTCCCGGCTCTCGGGTTGCGCTATCGTCCATTGCGCAGGCGGGGAAAGGAATCGATCGCAGTTTCTACAAAATGACACGCTACCTGTTGTACATCACAAACCATAAAACCAACTCAGCCCCCTCGCACCAATGCGCGCGCGGCACAGACAGTCAGAGAGAGAGAGAGACATACTTTGCTTTGGGATACCCTCTGTAATATCTACTCTGAAGCAAACAAAAGACAGTTACAACGGTGTGTGGAGAGTGAAAGTACGAGTCGATCGTTATACGCACGAATTGCGCAAACAGTTGATGCATAGATTGGCGGAATTTGGCTCAATGGGTGTACCTTTCACCGGACAAAGTCAAAGTGAGTTTCTCTGCTACAACGACATGAGGGAACGAACGACTTACCGCAGTCGGCACACAAAACACGATGGACAGCTGGACCTGGAACAAATTCCATCCCTGAGTTGTCTTTGCGTTGAATGTAGCGAACAAAGTAAAATTTTGTTGGTCAGACGGTTTATCTAAGCGTATTACGAAGCAAAATTACAAATCTCAGGCCAAGCAAAGTTTATCGGTCTATCTTTCTTTAGGGACTTCGGACATCAAACCACATACATCGGACATCGAAGCTCAGAAGTGCATATTGAGAAGCGCAGGAATACGTGGAAAAGAATCATCTATTTGACAACAGTCAAAACATACATAAAAGCTACTTCCTCTTGTAGTTTTAGAGCTGTGCAGAGTCGACAGGAAAAGAGTGACTCGCATAGACGGGATAGTAGTTGGTGTGAACCATTCATGATGAGTTTAAAAAGGCGTGGCATCAGAGGACAATGACAGAATAAGAGACATGAACGGGATCATTACGCAGAATAATAACTAGGCACAGCGATGATATGTATGTATGAATATGGGGGGAGATGTGTGGCGGTGTTTATTGCGTGCGACTGGGGTTGCGAGCCAGAGTCAAACCGGTCTGTTGCGCCTGCATGCTGCTGAAGCGCCGCAACTCGTCGCCTGTTACATACAACCAATACGTCAGAACGCGCTGAAATAGCCATGTGCAGAATGGCCATGCTTACCGCTCATTTTGACGTTGCCGCCGAAACCAACTTTCCTCGCTGCCCGACGAATGAAGCTGACACGGTTCGAGTACATAGACTCGTGTACGGAGGCAGCACGACTAGTGGTGCGCGTCAATGGCACCTCACCGCCCGAGGCGATCTTGACCTCGGCGGCAATCCTCCTCTGGCGACGCTCACGCAGGTATTTGATAACGGTGGCTTTCATAGCGAACTTGATCAAGTCAAGTGGCAAGAACCAAATAATGTTCTAATATAAAATGAATCAGCGCGATGAGAACGACCAGCGAGCAAGCGATTGCAGCCTACCCAAACCCAGACAATACCGATCCAAGCCCCGGAGATAGAATGGATTTTGGTGAATCCCCAGTCTGCAAAGGCGGCAATGATCGAGGAGACCAGCTGGGCTACACAGAATGCTCCCATAAGGGCGTATGAAGGACGCTCCATGAAGAAGAAGCCGTGTGAGCGAGTGACGAAGATCAAAGCCTGTGAGATGATGGCGACTTGAAGGTATACGATCATGTGAAGTTGAGTATCGGCGGCATTCTTGTTTGGGATGGTGGCATTGAACTTGTTTTCGAAGAAGTTAGTCTGCAGAATAACGACGACCAGGATGATACTGAAATGAAGGATTAGAGAATACAAATGAAACCGAACGCCAGGCTTACGTAGACAATGTGAGATACAAACCGTACGCAACAGCATACGCGAAGATCTCGGCAAGGTCCCATGCGTCCGGCGTATTCGAGGGTAAGACACGGTCGACAGAGAGCGTCATGATAGTGCCGTCATTGAGGAGGGCAATGATCAGTACCATGAACGGCGGGAAGTCAAACTTGTAGGCGAAAGAGAGGATACCGAAGCACACGACGATACGGATCGTTACTGCACAAGCATAGATCGAATAGTTACGCATACGTTGGAAGATGATACGCGATCCACGAATGGCGTGCACACTAGAAGGAGGAAATGTGAGTTAAACCACAGATGTATGCGTGCGATCTTACATGGTAGAAAGACCGGGTTCAGTGAGCACAATGTCAGCGGCACCACGAGCGGCGTCAGTAGCACCCTCGACTGCAATACCCACGTTGGCTCTAGAGAGGGCAGGAGCGTCGTTGGCACCGTCACCGGTCATGGCGCACAAGTGTCCGAGGCCTTGGAGGCGTTTGACAATCTCATATTTGTGTTCAGGGAACACACCGGCGAAGCCATCGGCATCCATGATCATCTCGTCCAAGGTAGCATGCTTTCCACCAGGCTGAGGACCATCCTTGAGCACTTTGGCAGGGTACATGTGGTCACCGAGGCCGAGACGACGACCAGTTTCCTTAGCAATGGCAAGTTGGTCACCGGTTACCATCTTGACTTTGACACCCAGGGCAAGTGCATCATCGATAGTCTGCTTGGTGTCTTCACGTGGAGGGTCGAAGATGGCGAGCAATCCGATGAGTTCGAATCCATTGCCTTCAGCTTCGTAGTTATCACCCTCAACCTCCTCGTACGCAACGGCGAGAGCACGAAGTCCACGGGTAGCGAATTCCTCGACGTCGGCTTCGAGCTTATTCTCGACTTCCTCGGTCTTGTTGCGAGTACAAAGTTCGATGATGATTCCAGTCATACCCTTGGTAACGCGCTTGATTTTCCCAGTAGACTCTTCGCGGTAGGTAATCTCGGTACGCTTATCAACGGGGTTGAAAGGCTTGAAGTCCAAAAGTTTGATACCAGCACGAGCACGAGCGGGATCACCGATAGAGCCAACTACACATGTATCAATGGCATCCTGATTCTCAGTGCGAGACGCATATGCAGCAAGAAGCACAACATCATCGGGAGAAAAGGGGCCGTAGGTACGGACGATGGATTTGTCGATGGTGAGCTTGTTGGTGGTGAGGGTACCAGTTTTGTCAGAGCACAAGATGGTGACACCTGCAAGTTCCTCGATGGCGGTGATACGAGTGACAATGGCCTTATGTTTGGCAAGCTGCTGTGCACCGACAGCGAGGGTGACGGAGAGCACTGTGGGCATGGCAATGGGGATACCTCCGATCAAGAGTACAAGGATGTTGTCGAGACCGCGGCGGTAGCTGTATCTGAAGCCGGCATAGAGAACCAAGATTTCGGCAATGACGAAGATGCCGATAGCGACCAAACAGAAAGAACCGATTTGGGCAAGGATCTTTTGCAAGTGACCGGTGGTATCGTCGTCCTGTCCGACAAGCGACGCTGCACGTCCGAAGAAGGTATTGGGTCCAGTAGAGATGACGACACCTTCTGCCTCTCCCTGTTTGCAGGTAGAGCCGCTGTGGAAGGTCGAGTTAGAACAAATGACGAGCACGGCGTCCTCAATGACTTACGAGAAGCACTGGTCGCCAGTCTTTTTGCTCTGCGGAAGAGACTCGCCTGTAAGCGCAGCCTGGTCGATAGAGACATTGATAGCCTCAGTCAAACGGCAGTCGGCGGGAACAACGTCACCGATTTTGAACGCGATCATGTCCCCGGGAACGAGTTCGGCAGATTCGATTTCATACCACTTGCCCTCGCGGCGAACGCGAGCCTTTGGCGCAAGTGAGTCCATGAGGGCTTTGACGGCATTGCCGGCGTTGCGCTCCTCGTAGAAACCGATCGCAGAGTTGATGAAGAGAAGAAGAACGATTCCAACGAAATCTTCCCAATCCGGGGGACGGTGCTCGCCATTTGAGAGGGCGATGGCAACGATGGCAGCGGCTTCCATGACCCAGGAAAGTGGGTTCCACATGAAACTCAGGAACTGTGCTAGTGTCAGAGGGAACGAGGAGAAGAAAAAAGGGCACCGACCTGCAAAAACGCATTCTGTTCCTCGGATTCGAGTTTGTTGGGACCAAACACTTCGAAACGGTGCTTCGCCTCTGCCTCGGTAAGTCCTTCGTCGTTGCACTGGAGGAGTTTGAAGACGTCGTCGATGACGATGGTCTCGAGATCGACTTTTTCTTTATCATATAGGTCTTCGGCCTTGAGCTCAATCTGTCAAAGGTTGCATGAGCGAGCGCCCAAAATGAGGGGGACAAAAGTACCTGAGACATGTCGACTTTGGCATCTGTGGGGGAGACGAATGAGAGGAGACGGCGCGAAGGAGAGAGAGGACTCACGGGTAGGCGCCTCCTCGTCGTGACCAAAGTCCTTGTACTCCCGCTTCTTCTTCTCGGGCTCGGGCTCAGTGGTATCTGTGGTAGTTGGGGGGCCAGCTTCTTTCTCCACGGACGGAGGGGTGCCAGCCTCCTTTTCTGGGGCGGGATCAGACATGGCCACGAGGAATGCCTAGGAGGAGAGTCGGCGGGGAGGAGGAGGGGAGCGCAGCAAAAGACGGGAGGATATCTGTTGTGGTGATGGGACAGGCGAAGGAGCGGGGGAGTAGCGACGAGACCGGATCGCCAGCTTTATAGTGTGTGAGTAACAATTGCAAACAATGAGTTATGGAAACGTGTCACGCGTGACGAGCATCAGAAACCGGTGTTGCCGGCGCCAAGAGAGCACAGTATCTCCGAAGGCATGTATCTGCCGTGCCCCGCCGACGTCCGCGCCGAGGATGAGCCGGACACGCCGGGTGGGATACCGTGATGGTGCTCATTCTCATGTCACTCGCAACGAACAGATGGACACACATCAGTGTCCTGATCAATATTGCCTGGCATACCACAGATGAATCGCCGAGGAAACGGTATTATGTCCCGCAAGCGCGCCACGTATCAACAATTTCGATTGCAAGACCCAGGCCACCATTGACACGCAGCTCACGATCTGTGCCTCCGGCCACCGGTGCCCACTACCTCTCAACATTTGTATAATTTCTCAGAATGGGGATAGTCCCCAGCCTATCTCAGGATACCTCAGGATATCCTCAGGATACGACTGCGGATCGCGTAAGCAGGCTCTATATTGGCCTCCACATTGCCATCGATTCGTGCGAGCTCTGCGGGCCAGGCCAGGGCTGCTGCCATGCTATCTGAAGATCTATGGCCTCCCACTGCGTATGGTAAGATCACCGGCTAGTATCGCGAGGGGGATTATGGAAAGTGGACCGCCCATGCGGGACGCCGTTGGAAATGTCTGAGCCCCACTTGTCAGCTCGCGGCATTTATGTCAACTTTTCGGACACTGGAGCACCGTAACGCCCATGTCGTAACGCCCATTCCGCAATCCAGTCCCGGATCACGTGACCCGGCTTTCTAGGTAAAAAAATGTCGAGCGTGTTTCGCAGTCTGACAAGAAGAGCCTCTCCTCGCCGCGCGACTAAGCCTCCCTCTGTTTCCCTCCGCGTACCGCATCCCTCCGACGCCACCTGGGTCCGGTTCCTCCATCCCCAGCCTGCTCCCCCTCGCTCAGGCGGCGGCCTGCCAGTCTCCACTGTCTTCACCATCCTCGTAGCCATCGGTGTAGGAACGACAGCATACGGCGTGTACAGATTTCAAAGTTCTGTTGTGGTTTACATTGTCTGAAGATATTCAGCCAGATATGACTTCTACACCTTGTTCACCATCTGGCCCAAGGAGCTGCGCGACGACCTCCGCCCCGCAGTCAAGGCTCAGCACCAGGGCGACCTCACCCTGAGTGAGCGATACTTTCGACGGTATTCCTCCCCTGTGTCTATTCTCTCTCCTCCTCCCCACTCACTCGTCCCAGTGCTTGGGAAACTTGTCTTGCCCTCCCCAAAGAACCTCTCGGCGCGGACCCATGGCTCAAAATATCCGGTATCGCCTGCAAACTCGGCGAGGTCCTTGAAGCAGCCAATTTCCCTGACCAGGCATACGACGTCTACGCGCAGTGCTGCTACCTGATGCGAGCCTCCGCCGCCCGCAACGAGCTCTCCATGCCAGAACGCCATCGTGCTATCGCCCTCGCGCTGCATCTCGGAGAACTAGCTGAGCGTCTCGGCAAGAAGGAGGAGGAGGAGTGGCTCTTGTGGAGCGTCGAAGAGTTCATCAGGATCTACCATTCCAGCTCGGGGGACTCTGACTTGCGACATCTAGACGACCCAGGGGCCGGCGAGTTGTCCTTGCCCGTCTGGACACAAAAGGACGAATTTGAGGCTGCTCTAGAAGCCTTAGGATCCTGGCACGCAAAGCAGGGAAATACAGAGTGTGTAACACGTCTTCAGCTATATCGTTAACCAACCCTGCCCAAGATACGCACTCGGTCTCTACCTCCGCGCAATTTCTGTAATATTGCCACCCAGCTCTCCCGAAGCCAGAGCAGTCGTCAGTCCCCAACGCCGCTGCAGAGGTGAACCACCCCACCCTCTCCATGTATTCCCCGCACTCATAACCCGTCTCCTCTAGCCTCAGAGCTAATGACCAATATCTCAAGCTTGCTCATCCGCGACGACCCCTCACCAGAGCGACTCGCGCAAGCAGGCTCCTGGACCTCAAAGGGAATGGAAATCACTGAAAGGGCGCGCAACGAGCTGACGCAGTTCCGCACCTCCGAGCCGGAATGCGAGCGTGTGTGGGCCGTTCTGCTGTACAACATGGGTGCAGTGCTCGAGGTACGTACCCGTGTCTGTGTGCCGACGCGCCCGTATGGTGCCTTGGCTGACATTGCCGTTGCGCGTTCTTGTAGATGCAGGGCGAGCGCGAGGCTGCAAAGATGCATTTCGAACGTGCCCTAGCGCACTCACAAAAAATAAACATGCGCGAAGGCGTTCTTGAAGCGGACGATGCACTCGCCCGATTATCGGTGTCAAAGGACATGTAGTCGGAACTGGGTGTTTCAGGCCGACGGAGATAAGCGGTCCATGGGCATCTTCGATTGGCCCTCTTAGTAAATGGCATTGCCAGGAACATGGGGGATCGTCGTGCTTCATTATCTGATAATGATATTATCCACCACTGCGATTAGCGCAAGTATATTACTTCACGATCTCCGTGTATATATATATATTACGACCAGGGGAAAAACATTCTCTAAGATCCCACGTCCTCTACCTCCTCGATTGTGGCCGTACGTGGGTGTTGTTGGGGTGCATGAGGAGGACGGGCTGCAGACGCTGCATCCCCGTTGCCTTTCTCCGCCGCTCTCTTCGGCTTGGAAGACTTTTCGGCGGACTCGCCCTCCTTCTCCTTGCGCTTCTTTGGCTTCTTTTTTGGCAGATCCCACTCCCACAACGGGATGAACGACTCCACCTGCGGGACACATCCCATACGTAAGCAACAAGAGCTGGTGAACAGATCGAAATGAAAACACCACGTACAAATCCGACATCAGCAAAGAGTTTCGGGAATATCCATATTCCAGGTGACGCAACGAGCACAGTGACAATATAGAAAACTAACCGCACGAGCGCGATCGCAAAGAATAGCGCGATGAAGCCGAGCATGACAATGCTGAGATACCACACGCCGAGGCGGAGGGTGGGCGGCCACAGAGGGAACATGACTGCCGCGAGGATGACCAGCACCATTCCCGCGCCGCCGACGTACGTCGCCCACTGCGAGCCCTCATAGAACCAAGCAAAGTACCCGTCTGCCTGGAACGACTGCATCGAGTTCACCTGCAGGTGCTTGGGAGATTTAGCCCCGCCGCCGCCGCTACTACCAGCACCCGCCGACGGCTGCCCGCGCTGCACGAGAAGGAAAAATGCATACGGCATCATGGAACTGAGCAATGCAGTCGCTTCCGCCTCGTCCTTGACCTTTGGCACGTTCTTTAGCTTGGCATATGCGGGGGTGAGAAGGGCTTTTATAGCAGAACGGCCTGAACATGAGGATGAATGTATGAGTGTGTATGAATTTTTGAATGAATGAATAAAATAAAGATAGCAACAACAACAGCAACGAATGCAATCTAGCACCCATGCGTTGCACAGTATTGTCGTCGTCGTTATCGTTTTCGCCTCAACAATACAGTACCTTTAAAATAATCCACTCGCTTCCCATTCCACAACCCAACCCGCGTCTTGAGGCCCCCCTTACCATTTCGCAGAAAATTAGCAACATTCCGGATATCCTGCGGTGCGGTCTTTTGTTGATCGGACATGGTTTCCTGTGAAAAGAAGGAGAAGAGACAAAAAAAAATGGTTAGTAAAGGGTTAGTTCAGACGAATCGGTCGGGGGAGACAATAGAATGTTTTTCTCTATGCTTACCTCGTTATGGCAAGCAAAACCTGGTGAGCTGGCGGCCGTGTGACAGTGACGAAATAACCATATAGCACAAAACAGTCTCAAATGTTATGTAAGCAGTCACATTTCTTACTGTTTTCTCCATTCCACCATCTACGAGATATACTCCGACGTGGCAAACAGGATACGTCAGGTGTCCACCAGATTCATTCTTATTCCTCTCTTTTGTGGTTCGTTTCTTGACAGCGATACATCCGTTAATCCACCGTCACTTCTAGTCATGAGTGATTTCACGGCTCTAAGCGCCTAAAAGGGCAGGCGGACGTTCTCGTGCTGACGATTCTCGGAAGATCTGGCTAGGACCGTGTTCCTTCAATCATACCTTTCGTGCATTGTGTTTTGGTGAAAACTACTGTGCAAAGGTTTCTTGTTTACGCTTTATGAATTTTATGATAATCTTCGTTCATCTCGTTGAGCTCCATCCACCCATCCGCATTTCCTCTGTCCATCATACATTATCCCTCCTCAAGTTCCCCCATCCCATCCCATTATTACCCTATATCCCAACGAGACAATTATTGGATGCACAAACCCATGCATTACCGAATCCGTCCAGAAATCCATGGGCATTATTATACTAGCTTATGTACATGGATATCCCGAATCGTACTACTATCCCGAATACAGACACCTACGGGGTATCTCGAAACTTGCACACCAAATATAAATTAGCATAAGTGTTGAACGTGCCAAGCAGTAGATGGAATTTGAAGACAAAGTCAATGCTGAAACCTGGAATGCCAAATGGTTCAAATGACAATGTAGTCAGATCGCCACATTGGTTTGGTTAAAATGACTGGGTAATCCATTCAGTCTACTTACTTCCTCTTTCCTCCAATTATATTCCCTTTTATTGGAATATCCCTGGACCCCTAAGTGTCCTGAACCTATAGACTTTGATAGTCTCATTCATTGCTGCTAAAAAAAATACATTACTTTTTTGTCATATTGGCTTGCTAGAATTATTATACAGTTTGTGACCAAGATATAAATATTAATTTATTTATGGAGTTATGCTGTAGCAGGGTTTGAAACTCTTCTATGTCTCACTTCACTTCACACAGTGCTTGACTGTCAGGCACCAGGAATGCCAACGATGCATGGGCTGAGTGCTATGGTAATAGTGCTGACTTCACAATGCTGGTGGGAATCGGCCAAGTCCTGCAGACCGATTGGAGTGGCTTAGCTTCAACATACTCATGCATTGCACCCTACTTTCCATGTGTGCCACTAATTTGGAACAGACGGGATACCTGGGAGAGTGCCGAGAGTGTTGGACCGAGTAGGGGACTTCAGATGGGAGAAGGGAAGAAGACAAAAACACATAAACCTAGTTGATATTAAGAATGAGGAAATATCTGATAAGATTATGAGCAACTCGGGCAGTAGGTTAGAGATTTTCTTAGGCAATCTAAGGAATATATAGTGATTGGCGCGGGTATTGGAAACCCGCGCGGGTAGCGGGTACGGGTAGCGCGGGTAAGGGTCAGGGTCAGGATTTCCAACCCAGCCCAAACCCGT
>QLPG01060215.1:0-23012 GCA_003314385.1 Gomphus sp. MG54 | reverse complement strand
ATGTTCAAGTCAAATTAAAATTATACAATTAAGTCACCATTCCTATTCTACAATCCTAATTCTACCTCTCCATCTTTCTCAGCCTCCTCAAAGGCACTCCTCAGGTTTCTAGATCCCAATGCCTAATTCTCCCAAGTTCCCCATAACCTGGGTGGTTCCTGTACAATGTTTGCACTGGACATCCCATAACCTATCTGCAATAATAAGTTCCTCACCTCCGCTCACAGTTCCTCATTAGTCACCCTCAGCTCGGCATTTTCATGCTTACTGTCTGCCACTTCATGCCAAAGTTCATTGACAGAGTGCTTGAGCTCCACCAGAGCCATAGTCAAGGCAATAACTGGCGAGGGCTGGGGAGGAGGGGGGACGACCATGGGAGGCAGTAGAGGAGTAGGTGGAGGAGGTGAAGGAGGAGTAGGGAGTGAAGGTGTTAGCAGTGGAGGGGGTAGAGGCGATTGCAGTGACAGTACCGCCAATGGTGGTAGGAGGGTGGATGGTTTAGGGAGTGGAGGGGATGACAAATGGGGTCTTGAAGCCCTACATTGGAATAGTAGAGTATGTGTTCTTGTCCTTTTCGAGGGTCCTGGCCCTTCCGAACTCCAAACTTCAGGTGTGCCTTCTTCTTCTTCCCTCACCCTTTTCTTGCTCGGACTTCCCTCAATCTTACTATTCCTGGCCTTCCCCTTACCCTTCCTCTTGCTAGTTCCTCTAGCTTGCACATTTATGGAACATCCAATACCCCTCTCACTACATCCCACATAAGCTCCCATGTCCAGATCAGTGTCCCATGTCTGAAGACAAGTGTTGCCTCAGCTTTTGCAGTGTTTGCAGGGTTTTTTGACAACCCATCTGCGAGACCAAGGTGTGCGGTCATCTTCTTTGGCCAGCCTCGCCTTTCAATAAAATATGCTGTTCATGTCGCCCTTGTCATTCCTCATTTGAAGATGAGTGTACTGCAATGCAAACAAGCCATCAGTTAAAAATAAAATTCCGAAGCAATACTATACTCATCTTCGCACTTTTCAAGTTAGCTCCTTTGACCCAGGGCTCTCGCACATCGATGTGTTCCTGCTCGAGTAGCACCTGGCTGCACTCTATGGTCGATGATAAGGGGGATGGGATGGTGACGGGGATGGGAACAGTGTTTTCACCTTGGAGATAGGTGGTGATTGGGTAGAGACCCATGAGTTTCTGCACATAGGCATGGTTGATGTATGAGGGTTCCATTGCATCGAATGGTTACCACCCAAACTCCCTCATGACTTCTCTTATATGCTTTCGCATTTCCGAACTCCAATGGGGCCACCATTCTAGAACTTCATTTCCACAGCCTCATGGGACTCAGCCATAAGGGGGGGATACTGTCAGGAACCATACACCAGCATGCCTGACTATTCATTTCAGCCCACTCAGCCCATCTATGCCCTCGCTCACCTATCCAACTATATGCCCTCAGCCCATGGACTATATGTACCTCATGTATCTATCTTGGCATCACATGTTCCTGTCAATTCACTCCACTCATTTACATCACACTCCATATGCTCACTATTCCATTCCCTCTTCATTTACATTTAATATCCTTTCATTTATGTTCTGCTCTACTTTCATTTATTTGCAATTCCGCTCAGTCTCTTATATCCAATCTGCTATTACATTCCTTAGGATAACTCCATTGGGAATTGGAGTGACACATCACTCCCCAATGTCATGAAGGAGATCATTATTTGGGGCGTAGTATTTCTGTTCTCACTTTTCACAATCCTCGGCTTTCTCATTCTATTATAGGAATCTATTTGACTCCTAGTAGATTTGAACGTAGTATAAAGATCTTGTACTTCAGTAGTTCAGTCTTCAGTCAGATAATCAACCTTGATTCTCTACTATCTAATTCTCTGTCTTGCTTTTCCAAAATTAGGGCCAGTGCGATCTGGTGGGCGCAACATATAAGTTGAAACTGTACCCTGCCCTGAACCTCGCCATTGTATCACCTTTGGGAGATTTTACATATAATTACGATTACATCATTCCTTCACATCGTAACTGCCTGTAGACTTCATACAAGGCTGAGGTAGAGGGGATCTGAAGAGAACAGGGTAATGATCCTCTTACCTAATCAACCAACTATATAATTACTGAGTGTTACAACAAGCACAACATATGAGAAATAATTAGTAATGTAAAGTAAGAAAGGGGGATGGGATAGGGAGGAGTAATTTGTATAAGGAATTAAAGAGAAATATAAAGAAATGAGAGAAGGGAAAAGGGATATAGAGGTCGTCCCCTGACAGTATCCTAAAAGAAACAGTTTATTTTTGTAATAGTATAGGTGTTAAGTTTAATGTATATGATGTATTACATGTATATGTCAATTTGGGTATTAAGTAACAGTGGTTTGGAACTTTATCCATAAAGAAATCTATAACCATCCTTGTAGCTTTGACTATACACAGGCATATGTAATATTTAATTCTGAACAAAAGAAGCTCCCTAGACCAGAAGAAAATCCACCAATAAAGAGATGCTTCAGACATGTTCCTCGACAGATACCGGTAATGATGCAGATTGCTCTGTGGGTAATATCTCTCCTCCTCTTCTCCAAACTTCCTTGAGGCTGATGGGCGTATCACCGCGGTCCATTGACGTCTCTTGCAGATCATCTGACGTCTCCTGCAGATCGTCATGGATCCTGATATTCTCAGGAGACCCAGTGTGGTGAGGGTGACGTGTTGAATGTAGTTCTTCGGCTACATCGCGTTCATAGAGATTATTACCGTTACGCATATGGATACCAGGCAGATGGGCACGCTTCCGGTCAATGCGAGGGGAATAAGGTCGGTGAGAGAGTGGGTGAGAAAGAGCAGGGTAATATTGCCTGTAGGAGAACCAAGCAAGAGACAAGCCAAGGAAGCTTCCTGTCAAAACATCTTGCCAATGATGGCGATAATCCATAGTGCGAGATATTGCTACAAGGGCTATATTCCCCCCAGGAAATCAACACTCGGTAAAGAAGGGGAGAAAAATCTCACAGGCTCCTATCAAAGGGACGACAGAGAGCCAAGCTTTTCCTGTATGTCCCTTCTGGTCAAACAGATGGAGTTTGCCTGCCAGATAAAAAAATAAAAAACCGAGGCCGGCAAAAGCCACTGTCAAAAGCTATCAACGGTGACAACAGCTTTTTTGACAATATTGCGTACAGCTCGAATGTCCTGAAGGAAAGCTTTTGAACCCATCCTTAAGGATTGACCTGTTGGTCTGAGTGCAGATAGCTACATTCACAAAACCAGAGACAGTATGGTTGTAAGAACCGGGGCGAGGTTGACACCGATCAATGAAATCTGTACATGCTTAGTGCTAAAAAAAAATAGACTGTTGAAATAAGGCCGACCTGGTCTCGGACGGCCAACTGACAAAGTCTTTGAGCGCAAAAAAATAAACGTGTATGCTACTGCATGTCACTTGCCTGTGATTTTGACAACCTGGGTAATGCTTCCCGTGATAGAAAGACCTAGTACGGCTTGCAATCGCATGTCAGATGTTATTAGCAGGCAATGATTGTGGTTAAATGCACCTCCTAACCAGCTAGTATGACAATCCCAGACAGAACGTATAGACATTAAGTTTATAATCACCATGAGTACCAGAGGTGCCACCATAGCAATTAAGAACAAATTTACGTCCTACAAAAGTTACTTAATTTCGAGTATGGTTCTACGATGGGAGTGAACCCACCGATACACGTTCATACACTGCAAAGCTTCACAAAGATGACCACGAATGTCAGCGCAACATGGCTCACTGTCAGGACTTGATGCATGCATACGTATGTTGAATGCTGGAAGAATCAGATGCTCAAACCACATTTGTCAAACAGATGCGACGCACGAAGTGTCGTCGAGTGAAAATTCACGTTTGAACGGTTCTACGGCATCCAGAAGGAAAAACAAAGAACTGCGTACAACGTTGGTGACAAATTAGGAGAAGATTAAAGGCTCATGCCCACACAATCAAGAGTGTCAACGCCCTTTATGATATAGCATTAGCTATAGAAAATTCGAAACAGAACATCACTCGCCAGTCTGGAGAATACGAAACGAGTAACGCCATTCTACGTTGACTGCCGACAGGATTGGTACGATGTTGCAGGCGATAAAAGCCCGGATGTAAGTGATGTTGCGCGTGAGTTGGTAGTAATGCGGACATTAATGTAGTGGAGCTGTATAGTAATAGTACAGTAATATAGGAAGGCAAGTCTTAGACGACCTTCCAAAGCCTCGGCTGTCTCTGCTGACCAAGAACAGTTCAAGCAGCGCAGCGCAAAATGGCTCATGTTGTCACCCCACTGGACCAACCGTCAAACTATAAAGACTCCCAGAATAGAGTGGATAAGCACGCCCAATTCGAGGTTCTCGCAAACTCTTCTACTCTCTACGTATATCACCGCCAACCCCTTATTATTGGGAGCTACGTTTACTAGTTCTTTAGGTCGGTAATCTCAGCTTTTACACCACAGAAGAGCAAATCTATGAATTGTTTTCTAAATGCACAAGTCCTGAGGAAGGCGGAGGTGTAAAAAGGATCATCATGGGTCTTGATAGGAACACAAAGTAAGTCGTCTGAGCCAGCTGAACTATTACTGACTAGTCTAGAACACCATGCGGTTTCTGCTTTGTGGAATACTACACTCATGCTGAGGCACTAGCAAGTATGCGTTATGTTAGCGGTACCAAGCTCGATGAGCGGGTTATTCGATGTGACCTTGACCTGGGGTACAAGGAAGGGCGTCAATACGGCCGTGGAAAGAGTGGCGGTCAAGTACGGGACGAGCATCGGCAAGACTATGATGCTGGTCGAGGTGGATGGGGTGCACAGGCTCAGAGACTTGAAATCGAGCGACGACGTGAGGTTGAGGAGCGCTATGCTGACGCGACGGATGGTCCAGGTGCAGTGGCAGGCGGAGGTGGTGATTGGAAAGAGCGTGAAGGTGCAGGGCCCTCTCTTAAAAGAGGTAGATCGCCCGATGATGAAGGGGAGACATCACGACCGGTGTGTATATCCTACTTTCGGCTCTGTTTTAAGGTTCTCACATTACACCAGACTGCTCGATCCCGTAAGGATCGTGATCAAGACGATGACAGTTAATTGTATTCCTTGTCTCTTTTACTTAATCTTAATAAACAACCCGTGCTCGCATTGTATACTCCACTGGTCCACCTCGAGGGTATCGTGTCATGTGTAATCGGCGGACTAGACGATGGGCCTCAGACACCGATATCGTGCGCACATAATGCCGCGAGGTAAAAGGTGCTCTTCCATCACTACAAGCATGCTCAGATGCGCATTGATAGGTCAATATGCCACTCACGGATCAATCTTGATGATGTCTTCTTTGCCGGCTACAGAGCCGGCTAGTCGAAAACCTTTGAGATGTTCTCTCAGATCCTCTGAGGTAAGTCTGCCAGGTAACCCCCATACGACGACGTTTTTGCCGCGCTCGCGCACTCCAGCGTCAGGTCCACTGCCAGTGATGGCCCCTCGATTGGCCGCGCTTTCTCTACCTTTGACCCCTCTCGATCTACTAGGTATGTTATCCAGCGGGTGAGTAGGTACCACATCTAAGGGGAAACATGACATTCGTGCAGTTCTGAGTTGATGGAATGCAGGGTTGACATGGTTCGGGTGAGCAAACGTTAGGTAGGCCTTCCCGATGGGGAGAAATCTATGATGATCTATATGGACTTTACAGACCGGGTTAGAGACAACAAGAACGACTACTCTCAGAGTTTACCATTTTGCACATTTTCAACTTGATTCTCAATTAAAAGCCGCCTAACATCAGAAGCCAAGGCAGACCGTGGGATGTTTCGCAGAACAAGGGTTGACTTAAGACTTGACACTGATGGCACAAGTTAAATCATTGAGAGAAAGAAATATTTCAAACCCACCAGATAGATTGTTCATGAAGCTTGTTACGTAATTCAAATCCAACGGATGTCTTCTCAACGGATGTCTTCACGCGACGATCGGCGACGACGCGAACGTAGCTGGGAAAGGGATGACAGAGACAGAGACAGAGACCGTGACAGGGATCGACGGGGGGGCGACTACCGAAGAAGACGAGACAGCAGGAGTAGAAGTCCCCGCCGTGGTCGCGATGGGAGAGCCGGTGAATATTATTTCATCCCTTTTACCATTCCAAGAACAGCTCAGCCTATGCCTGAAGATAGGCGAGTTTATGAACAAGACGGTGACGATAGACGGGGTCGTGATAGGAGGGATGAGAGGCGACGAGACGACAGAAGGACTCATGACAGAGACGACAAACGTGACTCAGGAAAGCGTTCGCCAGAAAAAACTAGGGATCGCGATATCCAAAGAACAAAAGATACTTCTGAAGCGGATAATTTAAAAAGTTTACGGGAGTCTACTTTAAGATTGGGTGTGTAGCAATAACCTGCATATCATAATATCCCCAAAATAATTATTTCTACCACTAGCTCGGACCTCTGACTCGCCTGCGGCCATAATCTCTGACCCTAAGGACAATAATGACCTAGATAATGGTCAAACAGAACCTGGGGAAGAAGTGGAAGTCATGGGTGCACAGGACGAAGAATCAGAGATGATGGCCTTGATGGGCTTTGGCGGCTTTGA
This sequence comes from Gomphus sp. MG54, assembly GCA_003314385.1. NCBI lineage: Eukaryota > Fungi > Basidiomycota > Agaricomycetes > Gomphales > Gomphaceae > Gomphus > Gomphus sp. MG54. The sequence continues at coordinate 16,358 of QLPG01060215.1, read as the reverse complement.
CTCGACCAAGGTAAGAGACACTTTATCTCCCACTTTGAAATTTTTTTTATCCATTACCTTAGGGGAAACTCGTGCAAGGTAATCAGGAAGGTGCTGTCAATATCAAAAAGCAGCGCACTTGGAGACAATATATGAATCGGTCTGTGCATAATTATTGGCCTGCAGGATTTGGGCTGACGAGTTTTGGGTTTGTGCAGTCGTGGGGGCTTCAATAGGTATGTAATTTGGTATATTAATCTGGTTAGTGCTCAGTCTCCCAACCTAGGCCTCTTGACAAAATCAAGTGATCTAACTCTCTTGCTCCATTTAACCACAATACTCACACTGCTTGTAATTTAACGAGACTGCTGATTACAGCTGTTTGCATCATGTAGACATACTCATAGTGGGACTGAAATGATTCCTAGTATGTAAAATATCAGGTGTGGAAGAATATATCAGCTATGGAGTATCCAAACCTCCTTGGATGGTCTTGGTATTGCATAACAGCCTGACTTGGCCAGATCTCATACATGGAGGCAAGTCGCTGTCTTGGAAGGTATCCTGGGTCGCGTCAAGGCCGAGAAAGGTCATTTGAAAGCCGTGGGAATCTTTGTTGTGGTGGTATGGGTCCAAGAGCGTCCCTACTTATACGCAACCTCCCATCTGTTCTTCCTGAACCCTTTTACCTTTCTTGTCCTCTGAATCAACCCCTACTCAGATTTGCATCATCCCAATCGCATGAGCGTGCAGAACCTCAATTCCTACGGTTCGTCACCTTACTTCGACTTATGTTACAACTAACATCTTTCTCTTGATGATCAGACCCGTTCGCGGATGAAGGCGACCCCCTTGGAGATTCGAATGACGTTGGATCTCAACAGAATTATATTCACATACGTATTCAACAGAGAAACGGTCGTAAGACGTTGACAACGTTGCAAGGCTTGCCCAAGGGTGAGTGGCATGTACGCCTCTGTGGTCCACTTCAAATTCAGGACCCGTACAAACAGAGTATGACCCTAAGAAACTCCTCAAAGCTTTCAAGAAGGTTTTTGCCATCCTTATTATCGTCCATGTGCAGCTGGCTCTGATATATCAGCAGGAATTTGCTTGCAACGGTACCCTTGTAGACGACGACGAACTCGGCCAAGTAATCCAACTCCAAGGAGATCAGAGGCTCAAAATATCTACGTTCCTTACGGAGGAGGGTATTCCGAAGAGCACTATCAAGTTGCACGGATTCTAGTTTCAGCGACGGAGAGGAGTTGAGGGTCTATTGGTCATTTTAACGTTGGAACAGCCATCCACCTGACATACGCACACATTTTACATCAGTATGCTCCCGTTCTCGTATTATACGGTTTGTAACTTCGAAGTATCCATTGTGATTTCACTCTCAACCCGCAGCTGTAGCCTTCTTGGCGACCATGAACCTGTGAAACAGAGAGCTAGGAAGGATTATTGAATGAGTCAAAGTTCATTTTGAGCTCCATATGACAATCTCCCTGTTTGAGAGCCAGGCAGGCTCTTGATATTGCCAAGGTTATCACCACATGGCACAGCCAAAGGCACTACATAGTACTTCAATTACCATTTCAGATCAAACTACAACTACTTTCTGACTATGATCCGGATTTCGTTTGAGACGTGCTGTTGACCCCTACAAGAATCCCGCAATCACAAGAAAAATGAATGTTCTTTTTGCTCTGTGTAAGCTGCATGTCGATAATTTCGAGACCAAAGGTCCGTGGCATGTCCAGCATCAGACAGTGGTGCCGGAGTGTTAGTCTTTGAGACCTCCATTTGATGTTATCTAGATTAATCAAGCAAAAAAGATGGGATGGAAAGGTTGACACTTACAATCTAATCCTTTTAACAGACAAGAACCTTTTGCTCATGGAGCAGGAAGTTGTTTGACCAGCCGGCATGCCAGTGATGCATTCCTGCCAGCCTATATCCTAGCAAGCGGGGTATTCTATATATGAGCTCTCTTGGTCCTACACCACCACCACCAACCAGAATTCCCACGGTCTGACTGGCCAGTTTCTGCCTCTAGATCAATTATAGGCGCTTATAGTACACTTATACTACGAGATACATTGGCTATGGCAGAGTGTCTGAGCATCAGAAGGACTGAAGTGTATAGTATTGGCCGGGGAGGCACAAGAGGGCCAATCCCTCACATTAGTGGGACGGGCAGAAAACGAGAGCCGAGCCAGGTTGGAGTAGAAGGTCTGCGGCCGCTATGTGAGTGATCATGAACGAATGTTATTCGCTCAGGGGGTAGCGGGAATGATCTTGGGGTCACCCAACAGCCGGTAAATGGAGTGGCTGGCCTTTCCTGCCTTGTGTCTGAGCCGGTCGTGCTGCTCTGTGTATCGTTTGCAGTATCTGTGGTAGTGCACTACAGTCTCCAGCTGGTGGCATTTCTTGCATAGGGCTGAGTCCGAGGCTTTTATCTTCTTGAGAAATGAGTTGAGGGACATATGGCCGATGCGCAGCCGTACAAGTATACTAGTTTGCTCTATGGGGCAGAGAGCTCAGCATCCTGTAGATCTGACGGTTCGGCAGTTTCGAGTCGACTTGAGGACATTTTGGCATAGCGGGGCGATTTTGACCAGGACTTCCTCCAGCACTGGAGGACAGACTTCTTCCGGTTGGTCTTCAAGGCTGAGATACTTACCGGAAGGCGCTTTCTGAGTAGCTCTGGAAGGTCGTCGGTGCAGGAGACGTCTCCCCCGGCCGCTCTCTTTGCATGCTCATCAGCCAACTCGTTACCTTCGATTTCCATGTGGCCGGGACGCCCGTTCCAAGTGGATGTGCAGGTTACGGCGTTTGCGCTTCAGCCACCAGATAAACGTGTGGACTGAGTCTAGCAGGTATTGTGCCGGCTGGGTCCTGTTGTTCTGTAGGGCCTGGATGACTGCTTGACTGTCGAGGGGAATCAGGGTAGATCTAGCAGTTAAATGGGATTCCAGCAGCGTCGGTGCCAGAATCACGCCGACGATTTCTCCTTCGAAGACTGTGTGTTTAGAGTTTTTACCTAGCCTGTACCGAAGGGCCTGCCCATCTTGAAGGGTGACAGTCGCCACAACGATGCTGCCTTTAAGTCTTGGAGAAGATTTGGACGTCGTCCAACCTCGTCCTCGAAGTACTGGCTGCCGCTGGCTTGCTGTCTGCTATGTGCGCGGTAAATTGAGGGCGCCAGCTGGGGTGGTGTCTGGTCGAGTCCACTGTCTCTATGGTGTCTGGGCAAATCTTATAACGCGAGAGGAGGTTGTGGATTGCATCCTTGAGCTGCGCTTCACTGCCTTATAGAGGGGGTGGGGTCTGGGCAGTGTCGCTAGTCTGAGAGCCTTGCGATGACAGGCGTCATCCAGGTGTATCTGGGTCGGTGGGATCCAGGAGTGAAGCTCTGGGACGTCAGTAGCCGTTGATCTGAAGGCCCCTGTGATCAGTTTACATCCCAGCCTCTGAACCTCATCCATGACTTCGTCGCTTCCCTCGAGGGATGGCCACCAGGTCGTAGCTCTAGATGAGATAGAGGATCACTGAGGCTGTTTCCCTTGTCCAATACCGTTATCAATGTCAATGGGCAGTGAGGTGAGGTCATCAGAACTCAGCGTAGTTTTCCTATCCTTAAGCATACCCTTGAAGAATGATACAATTTCAGACGGGTATCCTAGCCTAGCCATGTTCTTGAGCAGCCGGTCCGTTACTGCATTGGGAAAGGCATTCGCTATATCCAGAAAAATTATGGTCGCCACTTTCCGCTTGCGCCACGCTTCCTTGGCCCGGCGAGTCAGATAGAGGAGCGAGTGGACGGTCGTCCTATTAGGTAGGCCCCCGAAGTGGTGGAGTGTGAGCAGTTTGTGTCTGACTGTGAGGTACACTGTGATATCAGCCATTACCCCCGAGATTACCTTTCCCATTGTGTCGTAGATTGCAATCGGACAGTAGACCGTGGCTATACTGTAGTCGGGTTTGCTTGGTTTCCGGAGCACGATGGTCTTCCAGGAACACCACCTTTTGGGGAAGTATCCAGTAGTGAGGATGCTAAGAGACAGGCATGCAGCAGGGGCGCGAGGAGGGCCTCGCATTCTTTCAAGACCGCGTTGGGGATTCCATCCTCGCCTGGGGCCTTGAAAGGGCTGGCTTTGTTGATTGGGCGGGTGACTTGATGTAGAGCAGGTGCAGAAATTTTGAGTGGCAGAGGGTAGGGGTCAGAGTCTTCAGGTAGATTGGGGAGGTTGTGCGGGCGAGACGAAAGAACAGGTCCATGAATAAGGCTGCCTTATCAGCGTCCGTGTGTGCTTCTGAAACTATCTGACCGTTGGCCCTCTTCTTGAAGAGGGAGGGAATGCGTGCGCGGGACCCGTCGGGAGGAGGGTTTTTTGCATATTTGCCGGCCACCCATACGTCCGTCCTTCTCCTTAGCCTCTTCGATCCAGCCGTTCCAGTGATCCACTTTGGCCTTGCGGAGGGCTGAGATGTACGTGTTCCTGGCACAGTTTGAGGCGCGCGTTTGCTATCCTCCCAGCTAGCTGTAAATCTGGTGCGATATTCGTCTCTGCTCTTACGTACGTAGTCATGACGGAGCACTGTGAGGTTTGGGTTCCACCAGCGCTTGGAGTAGGGGGTGGACCGCGACACGGGGACGGACACCTTAATGGTGTCTTGAATTGCGGTGGTGAGCCGGTCTACGAAGCTGTCGAGTTCGGGGGGGGTGGAGGGGAGCGAGGTACTAGGGAGACCGAACTGGGTGAAGTTCTCAGTGAGCGTCTGCCAGTGACCCAGCCTGCATTCCTGAAGTTGCGCCCTGGGGTGGTTTGACGTCTGTTGAGCTCCACATCTATCCATGTGTGAATGGGCAGATGATCCGCGGATGGGAGGCGGTCGTCAGGGGAGGTGTCGCAGGACAGAACTCGATGGGTTAGGTCAGAGTCGCAGAAGAAGAGGTCGAGGGTGGTCCACGTTCAATGGGAGTCAGATTGAAAGGTGGAGGTGCCAGCAGGGAGTTGGAGTTCCATGTGGTGCTGAGCGAGCAGCTGAATAAAGAGGTCGGTGTCGCTGCGTCTGCACCTCCGAGCTTGATTTGGGCCTGACCACAACGGGTTGTGCTTGTTGAAGTCTCCGGCCCAGATGGTGGAGGAGTCGTGTCTGGTAAGGTGTGCAGAGTGCCAGGATTGTAGATGTAGGAGAGCCGTGTCAGTGTCGGGGGAATTGTAAATGTTGTAAATGTCGATATTGGTGTCCGCTTGCGTAATTGAGAGCGCGGTGATGACATGCGAGGCAATATGAATCTGAGTAAAGGAGTTGGGAGGCCCCAGTCTTGGCACCGGAAGCATTGGGGGAGTCTTGGGATGTAGAGGCTTACGGTGCAGATGATACCTTCAATGACAATGGCGTTTGCAATCGCGGCGCTGGCAGCGGCGTTGGGCTTCTGATCATTAGGGGGCCTCGCTTAGTCTTGTCTCACGCTTCTGGACTGTTAAGCCAAGCAAGGTTGGCAATTTGTTGGCCATCGGGCGCGTTGTCCGCATTGCGCAACTCGGTGTCCTCAACGGCATCAGCGAGGCCGTCCAGCTCAGACCAGACGACGTTGGTTGAGGCGCTGTGTACGACTACCACGTAGGAACGCTGAGGGGTAGTAGCATGAGGGTCAATGTGCTTAACCCAGTGTTCCGCACGGGCCCTAGCTAAGTTAGCGTCTGCCGTCTTGAACGTGAGCGTTACCGCAAGTGCTGTCCAGCTGTCCAGAAACAAAAGCTGTTTAAAGTCCGCCAGGCGCTTCTGATTTTTGGTCATTTACGAGACTAGTAGCGTGGACGTGATGTCCACCTCGTCTCAATCATCCTCATCTTTTCCCTATTTTTCTGCCTTGACGCCTGTGCACAATGTCTACAATAAGTTCTCACAATGGAGAGTATCTCTTGGTCTTTCAAATCCTGGCACGGTAGAGAACTTGCAGAAGGAGGTCAAAAGTGCACCTTTATCTGATTCATGACCTTCATTCAATCTAATGCCTCTTACCTCAGATACACACCTCACGAATTTTTTCTTCGATGGTGCACGGGCTGATATTACAAAGGGATTGTCTATGAACCCTGCGTTTCAGACGACGCATTCCTTTACGCTCGGCTCTCAGACTGCGTCTCCAGCTTATAACTTTGGGACCGTTTTTGCAACTCAAAATGCAGGTTTTATCTCCTTTCCTTTGCCACGTGGTCCTTACTAGTACCCCAGATTTTCATGCAAGGGGGCGTTGATCATGATGGCAACGTCAACGCTAGGCTGAACCAGGGGTGGTCACCTAATAATGTTACCAAAGCTCAAGCCCAGGCATGTCTCCTCTTTTCTGTCCATAGATGACACTGTGTCAATCTTATACTATTCACATTCAGTTTTCTCATCGTGATGGACACAACATGTTACAACTCGAACATGACTATCAAGGGCTGGACTATAGTGCCAATATCAAAGCCATCAATCCATCTCCAACTGACTTGACCGGGATTTATATTGGCAATTATTTACAATCATTGACTAAAAATCTTGCACTTGGACTTGAGACGCTATATCAGCGGCCGACTCCAGATATGGAGGAAATCAGTACTTCTTATTTGCTCAAATATGCCAGCACGAAACGTGACTGGATCGCCACGGCTCAGTTTCAACCTGCCGGAATCCTCCAGGCCACTTACTGGCAAAAGTTGAGTGAGAAAGTTGAAGTAGCCGCGGATCTCCAAGTTATCGCGGCTCCCACTCGAAGGGATGCAATCGCGACACTTGGTGCCAAGTATGACTTGCGGATGGCGACATTTCGCGCTCAGGTTGATTCATCGGGCAAAGTCTCTGCATTGCTTGAGCAGCGATTTGCTTCAACTTTATCCTTCCTTGTTTCGGGGGAGATCGACCACTTCAAAGTAAGTAGTTGCTCTTCACTCCTATTGGTTGACTTGTTGTTTACCTTTGTCTACTCAGAATGCTGCCAAAGTCGGTGTTGGCGTAATGATTGAATTATCCAGTTTATCACCTGAAGAGATGGATACACAGGGTCTACCTCCGCAGCCGTGATACATAGTAATTATCATGATACTACAATAGATGTGAATACCGAAAGCATCGCACGTATCCGATCTATCAAATCTTTCGCTGCTCCAACATGTCCTTGGAATAAAGTCCAGTGTGCAAAGTAACCACTTTACAGGATCCTCTCACAGTTTTCCAAACCAAAAAACCTTTTATGTCTGCGTGCAAGTTGCAGTCAACAAGATTTGAGACCTCATCTGAATATTTAGGGTTATGTAATTAATTTTATCAGTTGATCGAAGGCTTGCGCCGATCAGTTTCCCAAGAGAGCTTTAAATACCGGTATACCCATCCCTGCCATGTCGGACGGATTCCCCTTGCTCTCAGTCCAAAATGTCCAGTGCTCAAACACTCTCTTGGGTATCTCCTTTGATGTGTTCGCGGGCGATATCCTGATTCTGTCAGGAAGGAGTGGATCAGGGTTAGAACTCTCTTCCAGTGTCTGGAGTGTTCTGATTGCCAAAGTAGAAAAACGACACTGCTTAAGTGTTTGTCGCATCTCAACCTTTACCAAGGAGAGATTTTTCTTCGCGGAAAGTAAGTCTCTATTGGTCTTGAACCTTTCAGCTATTTAATTGAGTCATTAAAGGAAACCAATGCAATACGGTTAGTGCGTGTGTCACTATTTGTACGATCTCATTGTTTTATCATAGGAGTTCCATTGTATCGCACGTTCGTTCAATATGTACCCCAGCGCCCGTCGTTGCTTCCGGGTACACCACGCGATTTTGTCAACTCGGTCACAGCTTTCTCATCCCGACAACCAGCGAAGCGCCAAGGCAAAGATACACAACCTTCTGGAAATGGAATAGGTCCGCTTCATTTTCTTTTCAATACCAATACAGCCAATTCGGGAACAAAGTTTATCCCCATGAAGATAGCGGAGCAGTGGGGTGTGGAGGAAGACCTATGGGATCGGCCTTGGTCAAAGCTGAGTGGGGGTGAATCACAGAGAGTGGCGTTAGCCATTGCCATAGGTATATCCGGCGCCGAGATTCTGCTTTTAGACGGTCTGTCTTTCAGTTCTTATGTTTTCCCCATCCTTATCAAGGAGCAACAGAACCGACCTCCGCTCTGGATGCGGAGACCACGGCATTGGTTGAAACATCCCTACAGAATTTGATTAAGGACGAACGTTCTACGGTGAAGGCAATCGTTTGGATCACACATTCCGCAGAGCAGGGTCGGAGAGTCGGGACTCGGTTTCTGAGCCTGGAGGCCGGTGGTTGTTTAGAAACCATGGAAATGGGGCTTCTACCCAATCATATGGCTGGAACTCCCATCCCAACTTTGCTGCATGATTAGGATACCCTTAACGTTCGCTGATCTTCTCAAGCTGAACAAATATAGAGTTCCTTGTAACCGCACGACTGCATCGCACTTCATGAGCTAAAATATCGAAAAGGTATTTGTACGAATACAAGCTACTTATGCGCCTCAAAACCCATCTCCTCGTCCAGAAGAGATCTAAACCCAATCCCATCAAATTCAGGAAACTGTAGTCCTTTGTCTGAATTGAACCTGGAAATAGTAAAGCCTAAGTCGCTGTAACAGAGTCAATGTCGGTGTCATGACAGGACGAACATGACCTACGAAACACTGGAGGAGCTTAGATATCCACGTCGTTCAAGGGCTTCAGCAAGCTCTACCTGGTGGTTGTGTAGTAGCGTTGGGTTAGGGACTACGATAAGGGGTTTATGGAGCCGCAGTGCGTCCAGTATCGAACCAGAACCTGTATCACCAGTGGTCTACATCAAACTCCTTGGGAAATGAATGAGCATGAAGCACACCAGCATGACTAATGACCAGGTCTGCCGCCTCAAGGTCATTCTTTAGTGAATGCTTGAGTTTCCATAGTTGAATGGTCAAACCGTCGCGTTCTTCACACAGATCGTGATAGAGATCGCTTGGTCCCACTTGGATCACAATTTGATCATATCCCTTCTCTAAGAGAGTTTTCCGTACGTTTTCAGAGAGAACGGCCTCTACAAGCAAGTCGAAAGACGTTGTTGCACCTACAGTCACAAAGACACGCATATGCGACGCGACGCGTACGAGCGGCGACGCGGAAACTGGAGCACTCAGCGCTTTCAACTTCAGAACAGTATTTGCCTCCAGGGTGAGCGTCGATCTTCACCTGTAATATGAGCCAGGGCTATACACTCTGCATCTTGGGTGCGTTTGTAATTGACCTTTTCGTCGTTGCTTGGCCTGAGCGGTAGCCGTAGGATGCGGCACTATGGGAATTGCAGTGATTTCTGGCACTCTGGCTAGTTTGCAGTCAAATTCTTCTGTTCCACGTCGAAAGTGGGAAAATCATACCTCTGGGACCACCACACCCATACAAAGCTCAGATTCGTCATTGCCATCTCGTTTCATTGCATGTGTAAACAGCGAAGATAGTATTCCAAGACTTCAAAAGCATTTCCGTTCCCTGGGTGAGCTAGGCGAAACTGTAGAAGTATCTGCACAGCAAAATGTAATCGCTGTAACACAGGCTGATGTCGTACTTTTATGGTGAAGTTTTTTTTTTTTTTGAAACGTCCATGTAATTCTGATACAATATCAGTTGCAAACCTCAGCAAGTATTCTCGATTCTCGGGGAAGAGGGAATGCGACAGGCCTTAGTGGACAAGCTACTGATCAGTATTCTTGCCGGTGTCACCATTGCTCAAATAAAATTACTCGTTGACTCAACGACAAAAGTCATTCGTGCCATGCCTAACACGCCATGTAGAGTGAGCATTATTTTTGATAATGTATAAATATACTGCTAAAGGTTATTTCCTATGGAAAACAAACAGATTAGGGAAGGAATGACTGTAGTGTCTACTATCCCCTATTCTTCTGATATGGAGCGCGATCGTGCCATCGTCTTGGCCATTTTTTCCTCCATTGGGCGTTGTAGAGTGTTGGAAGAAAAACACTTTGATGCATGCACGGCTCTTTCAGGTTCTGGACCCGCGTTTGCGTGCGTCTTCCTAGAAGCGATGGTTGACGGAGGTGTCATGATGGGTTTGCCTAGAGCAGAAGCTCTTGAGCTTGCAGCCCAGAGTACGCACGCCCAATTTTCTTACCTTGCTGACGAGTCATTTTCAATATTTTTTAAATATTTTTCTATCATTGCCAGGTTTACAAGGGGCTGCGAGAATGGCTCTCCAACCTGGCGCTCATCCAGCCCAAATTAAAGACGCAGTCACAAGTGGGTACACACACTTTCTTAGTTGTGGCTGTCTCTGTAACTTGGCTTCCAGCGCCTGGAGGTTGCACAATTGCTGGACTTCTTACATTGGAGGATGGTCGAGTCCGTTCTACAATCGCTCGAACGATACAGGTTGCCACCGAACGAGCCAGCCAGTTAGGTCAGGATCGAAAACAGTAAATACATCGCGACTGCGAATAGTGAAAGCCTACGGCGCGAAATTTTTAGCTGTAACTGTGATTGGGTACATTCATCATAAGGCAAAAATCATAGCATATATCTAGTAAGAAATTTGAAAATGTGTCCAAAACTCTGCTCGATCTCTTCACGGGTGAAGAGTCGTGCCAGAGCAAGGCGGCTATGTCACAATGAACTCAGCCCCGTTGTTATTGCTCCCATAAAATGAAGGCGACGCGTGAGAATCAACGAGCGCCGCCCAGAGTGTGAGGAAGCTAAGTACTTATTGAGAAAGGTCTTGAAAAGCGGTAATCATTTCTGTTTTCAGTAATGTCTGTCTAGCAGTGAGGATCTTATACCGGGGAGAGGGATTAGGAGGAAACTCACAATCTACAAGATGAAAAAAAAAAGGGAAACAGAATTAAATTCAAAATGTGGATGGAAAAACTGCCAAAGATGTTACCCGCGTGTGAATCCTTTTCTCATCCAGTAGACACGACCAGCAATGGCGCGTCTACACGAAAGAACAGGGCAAAATAAGAGTCGGGAAATCGATATCGCTCATGAAATGAACGCTCCAATGTAAATAGAACAATGGAGCGCTAAAGTGACAGAGCTGGGTAATGATCAAGAAGGGACCGATTTGAAACGTTGACAGCAATGATGAGAAAGTGAAATATGATACTGTATGTAATATACATCTAAACGGTAGAGAATGTAAGAGATGGTGTAAGAGTGACTAGATGAACACGTACCAACTTCCATGGAATTACCGATCTAATGGGAACGAATGAGTTACATATAGGTTGGTAGAACAGATGAAGCATGACAGAAGAAGACGCACAGAATTCATGAGTCTCATCTCCTCTCTTGACGGTTTGCTACAAGTGAGAAAAATGTCCGGTAAGCAAAAAGGCTAAACAAAGCATAACAAAGGTTAAATAGACCCAAACATACTTTCCATGCCTCTTCAAAGTCCGCTGGCAATATCACGTAACGATTTTTGCGGACAGCTATATAAGCTAAATCAATTCGAGCTCTTCTCTAATAGTTATACAGATAAATACCTTGCAACCCCGCGGCTTGCGCAATGGACGCTAACTCCGCAGAAGATAAACGGTCTGGTCGTGATACATCTGTAGTTGATAATAAGACTTGAAAAACCAACCAAAACAAAAGAAAACAAACAATCTTCAAGATCTACATCCGGGCCCAGGTTCATTTTGCTCGTAATCGTCTGGAAGATAAGCCGTTTCTCACGGCGTGAGGGTAATGGGAATTCAATTTTACGGTCCAACCGACCAGGCCGAAGTAGAGCAGGGTCTAGTGTGTCTGCCCGATTTGTAGCCATTATGACCTGACAAAGATTTAGTAGGGTTTACATGGTAAATTATAAGAATACTTACCTTGACATTGCTCCCTTGGTCAAAACCATCCATTTGGTTTAATAGTTCGAGTAGTATCCGTTGGACTTCTCTATCGGCACCTGTCTGTGCATCGAATCGCTTTGTCGCGATAGCATCAATCTCGTCAATAAAGATGATTGCTGGTGCATTCTCCCGAGCCAGTCGAAAAACGTCTCGAACCATCCGGGGACCTTCACCAAGGTATTTCTGGACAAATTCACTACCTACCACCCGAATGAAAGCTGCAGTAGTGTGATGTGCGACAGCCTTCACCAGCATCGTTTTACCAGTGCCTGGGAGATACTATATGGATCCAAATGAAAGATAGAGTTCAAAGGGGGAATGTTACCTGGGGGTCCATAAAGTAGCACTCCACGTGGAGGGTCAATGCCTATTTTCTTGTAGAGGTCAAAGTGCGTTAAGGGCAATTCGACTGCTTCTCGGATCTCCTGTTTTTGGGCATCCATACCACCTACGTCCTGGTAACTCACATCAGGCTTCTCCTCTTGACCTAACATAGATATTGAGGAATCGGCTTCGGGCGGTAAAATATCAACTAGCGCATTAGAATGTCGATGGAGCGCTACGGAAGATGACGGCTTCAAGAGTTCCCGATCTAGAGTCGAAAGAATGCGTACAACATAGTTGGATCCGGTCGTAGAGCCGACAATGCCAGTATGTTGATCTATGGGTTCAAGAAACTGACCGATGACAAGAGGGACAGATTGGATACGTTTCACTTCTTCTTGAGCCCGAATGAGCTCGCGCTTTAGATTCATCTGCTCGTCTTTGATATATGTCTCCTGGATTTCAAGCGTCTCCAGATGGCGAGTGAGCTTTTTAAGCCTGATATAATAATCGTCCTCCTGTAACCCTTGTAAAAGTGCCGTCTTTTCGGTCACCACCGTTTCGAAAGTAGGCTCCTAGTAAAAGATTATACAGCCTCTAGACAAATAAATAATAAGCTTCCATACCTCTCTCTGTATGTCGATGATACCAATTTCGTCCATGGTTGAAACGTTGAACGTTGAACAGGTGAACACAAGTGACGCGTAGTTATGAACAAGCGCGTTTGTCCTTGTTTGGCCTCATTGCCCACGTTCCCGGAATTATGTACGTCACCGAATAACGTTATTCCAGTACTAAGGAGATAGTGCTAATATGCCTATATTATGATGGTCGACTGTCTTTATCCTCATCCTCTAGTGAATTACCATCTAGAACCATTCCTTCCACTTCAGCATCCTCGGCTTGTCGCGCGTCGGCAGCCTCTGACACATCTCGTGATATCTCCTCCGGCTCTGGACCTGGACTAGTTGACTTGACAAATCTCTCACTCAAGGCCGGAGGATGTTTGGCACTTGTGACGGTCGTCAATGCGGTGGGATGGTCGGCAAGATGTCCTGGTTTAGGGTCGTCGAGCTCATCGACGAGTCCTAGGCCGCCTGGGCGGGATCGCGATAGATCAATACGAGACCGCTCTAGGTCGTCATGGGTACTTGATTGACGTTTTGTCGCAGCAAGTTCAAACGGTGATGGTGATCTGGAACGGCGTGCGTCGTCGTGCAAAAAAGGTATGGGGCTAAACAACGGCGTCGTGGCTAGCCGCAGAGATTCGTTGTCGCCGATTGATGCACCCATCTCAACGTCTCCAGGATCAACCACAGACGGATAAATGTCATTTGTGGACGTGACAAGAATGGTTCTCTCCACAGCTCGGAGGTACTTTCCAACCTTTGTGTAGTGTTTTCTCGGTTCCAAACAAAGTTCACAAAGGCGTTGAATGGTAAATGGGGGATCACTAGAGATATACCTTAACAAATATATGATTTACCTATGATGGGACAAAGTATACCTGAATTCATCTAGCTGTTCGAAAATTTGAGCCTTGGAATAATCGGCCTCATTTTCATCCATATTGCTTTTGAGAATTCGTATCGGACCATCTTTTTTTCGTTCTCTGTTTGGAAATGGTGGAATTATCAGACCATGAGGGGTGGGCGAAGGTGTAAAAGTCGGTGGAGATGATGGCGGTAGAGACACCGGTGAGGAAGTTAGACCGTGTGTTTTTCTGAGGCTCATTTCTGTGTTAATATCCCAATCGCTTGATAAATATTGCGAAATGTTCTGTTGGACATCGAAGAGTGCCGATTGAGGATCCTATAAGGCAAGAGTTCAAAATACCCAGGTTGCTCACGTTGTCAATTTTGTATTTGATCATTTCCCGAAGATGATTCCATTCGGTTCTACTTCGTTGTTGGCATCGTTGTTATAGTATGGACGTCTAAGAAATGCGTACTCGACAACGTCCGCTTGTGCGATCTGCTGGAGGACAGAATCATACTCTTGAGTCACAGGTACAATAAGTTTTGGAGGACTGCCAAAGACGATATGACGCTCATATTTTACCTTTTTTCCATTCAAACGCTTTTGCGATATCTCCTGCACCGTTTGCTGCGTCCATCAACAAGAGCTCAATAGGCTAGCCTCACACTGTTCCCGTTCCAGACACGGCGAGGTTTGTTATGGGAAAACGAATTAAGGTGTAGGATCAACAACAACAAACAAGATGTGTCAAATCGGGGAGTCACATGTCTAATTAGACGTGGGAAGAGTTACTCTGTTAACTCTGGTACCGTTTTTTTTTTAATGGTCAGTCGCGTGCTCAAATAAGTGAGGTAATGAAATAGAATTGTTAAATGGAGAATTGAAAAAAGGTGGACTCGAATACATGTTTGAAATACATCTGTATCACCATTATCACATGGGGTAAAATATTGAAAGGATGGCACACTTGGTCAAAAGTAGACCCGCAAAGAATTACCTGCAAATGACTCAGCCGGGCAGTAAGGACACTTGACGCGTCTGCAATTTCCTCAGATGATCGACGTAAGGAAATTGTTTGCAAACACTATACTCACCCAGCTCCTTTCTTCAGTTTCTCCAGACTGTCTTTGGCAACAACATGACCACATCCCATCATCATCGGCGGATTCGCTTCAGTGGATTGCTCCTTCGAAACAGGACAGGCAAAAATGGAGTGATACCTATTCTCTGGCGGAAGGGGAATTTCAATCTTCACTAAGAGATCAACATTTAATCTCACGGCGATGTTCAAGAGACCCACCGGCAGCTCATTTGTTTGACTCCATTCACTTTTTCGTTCTCTCATGACCTTTCGCCCCTTTTCTATCCGACCCATGGCTCCGCCACCCCCTATATCGCCTACTACCCTCAATGGGACCTGCTTGCCTAGCCCAAGATTCGCACAATATTCCCTTGCGAATGAAGGGTGTAAATCCATGTGCAAAGCTGGGTTGGCAAGGTCTGCATACGGCGAATTGATAAGTTTGGGTAGTGGAAGATATAGGATGCAAGTAATCAAGCGGTGTATCTCTTGGGCATGGGATTCATAAAGGCTAGGTGAAATTGAACGCAAATAGCTGAGAGCTACCAAAGGTGGATGGAATGACGAGGTAAGAAGGCGAAGATATCTGGAGCGATGTAGGTGAAATTCGAGCGGGGAAGACCGGGAGGCAAGGAAGGTTCTATTAGCATCAACCCATCTAGAGATATCACGTAAGAACAGAACAGCGAGGAGGAATGAGGAATGAGGTGTACTTCAGGGCTGGATCGATGTTTTCATTCTCAAGAGCATTCAAGATATTATGGAGTTCCAGAAACTGTGCATTGAGAGTCGGATTTACGTCAACGTCTGCTTCCTTTGATATCGTATAAGAATTGTTTAGCGGATCCTACTTCTGAAGGAGACCTACGACACGAAATACGTCCGCTGCACCAAATTGACCTGTGCGCACGAAGTGGTTTGCAATAGTCCTCTCAAGAGCAGAAACAGATTCTGGTGAAGTGAATGTGGGGGTAAACGGCGGCAAGGGACTGGTAAATTTCTGTAAAAATGAGTTTTTCGGCAAGAAAGACTGCAAACAGGAATTACCTTATCTATGGCTTTACCCAGCTTGCCTAGAGAGCCATGAATCTCTTTTTGCTTCTCATCTAGCTCTTTCTTCTTCTCTTCTACCAGCCTAGTCATCTCATGAACATCGACCTCCGAGAATGTACCTCCTTCGACACGTTGCTTGAGCTCTTGCAAGGAATTCAACAATGAATCCAGAGTTTCAGATACAGGAGGGGTTCCTTTCGGTGAAGTCTTTGGTGGGGTAGAGAGGGAAAAGGAAGGGAACGTTTGTAGTCTTTCAAGTCTAGCCAATTCTTTCAGCGGTGTGTCCATGCTGAAGAATCCCAGCGCTAAGTTGTTACTGTGACGCTCACAATCTCTAGTAATGCGATTTTTCTTAGGTGACGATATCGGACAACTAAAGTCGGTACGATGCACAAAGTCGTCTGAGACAGATTGGAAAGTGGATGTTTCTTTATTGGATGATGGTGGCAGGCAGGGAAAAACCAAGAGCATTCAACGCCTAGCAGTTCAAGGTGACAAGGTGTATTTAATTTTTCAATTATTTTTACACCATCCTAAG
>QLPG01059606.1:0-10240 GCA_003314385.1 Gomphus sp. MG54 | reverse complement strand
TTGGGAAGCGTTAAGGTTACCACTACCCCACCCCAGTGGTATGGAAGTTAGCCATTATTTTTTTATATTAAGCTCATTGGCGTCTTATACCCATCACAAAATCAATCACAAATCTGTTCTTGCATCACCTCTCGAATTCATAGCCTGCAACATATCGACTAAATTGACTAATAGAAAATAGAAAACAATCGTAATACAACTTCTAAAAGAGTAAAAGAATGCGGTTATAATGATTGTATGCGACAGCAGTAACATGTAACATAAAGAAAACGAAAATAGTCTCAGTGTCTGACTCAGTCTTTGAAGGTCTTGCGCAGCTCCTTGGCCTGTTTCTTGTTAATTTTTTCCGGGAACGATATCTCCCACCTGCACTGCGCGTGAGCCTAATTACCCAGTTCCATTGATGCTTGGACTCACCGGATAACTATATCTCCCTTCCCCATAATCTTGCCTTGCTTTCGTATGGGCATCCCAGCGCCTGCAATACGTGTTTCGTCCCCAGGCTTTATTACACTAGGAGGAACAAGGACTTCAACTTCTGTTCCGTTCAAGCCTTTTAAGAGGATCGACCTCCCGTCACCAGTAAGCGCTTCTAAGAGTGTGATCTGGACTCGGGCAACCAGTGCCGAGCCCTGCCTCAAAAAGTTCTCATGAGGTATCTCCTCGACAATAAATACGACATCTTGAGGGGGACCTCCCTGTCTCTCGTTTCCTGCTCCCGCGAACCTTATTTTCGTGCCCTTCTTCCAACCAGGTGCAACGTCGATATCGACCATAACGTTTTTCTTCTTCCCGGAGAGGAGGTGGCGAGTAATGCGATACCGATGAGTTGTTCCTTCGTAGAGCTCCTCCAGGGTAAGTGGCAAAGGAAAAATCCATTCGGTAGGCACACCAGTCGTGACCACAGTCGTAGTGTGGAGCTGCATTCCGGTCGTC
This sequence comes from Gomphus sp. MG54, assembly GCA_003314385.1. Lineage (NCBI taxonomy): Eukaryota > Fungi > Basidiomycota > Agaricomycetes > Gomphales > Gomphaceae > Gomphus > Gomphus sp. MG54. The sequence continues at coordinate 9,304 of QLPG01059606.1, read as the reverse complement.
TGGATTGAGGGCTCATCTGAGTCGCTAGCATCGTATACGGTGGCATTGTGACTCTTTAGCGAAGGTTCATTGCTGTTTGCTTGCTTATCCTGTTTTGACATCCGACGGATAAAGTCTCGAAGACTATATGGTGTCGTCAGTTTGTTCCTTGGATATATTTGAAGAAAACGCGCACTCTGCTTCAGGCTGAGCTTTTCGGTGATCAACACCTGTTGACTGGGCACGCGGCCGAGATCTATCCTGATTGGGAACTGGTTGCTCAGGAGAAGGATTGTGCACACCAGACTCTGACTTGGATCGATGAGTGTGTGCAGAGGGAACTTTAAGCCCTCCATCTCCGGAAGTGCTCTCCTTGTTACCCGTGTGACCAGAGCGACCTCGCTCCTTATCGCCAGTGGCGGGGAAGTTGTCATACCATTCTCGACGACCTTTGTCCATCAAGAATCTGTATGCCTCGTTTATCTGGGAATTCAAGGTGAGTGCTAAGTCACGATTTAACGTGTGAGACCAACCTCAATGAATTTTCTAGCCGCTTCTTCTTTTCGCTTTGCATGGCGATCGGGATGCCATTGGAGAGCCTAATAAATGCTATTGAAATTACATCTCTAACTAAACGACAAATACCAACCAGTGCTTTATACGCAGCTTTGATATCTTCTTCGGTCGCTCTCTTGTTGATGGCTAAGATACCATAGTAGTCTTTGAAGGTCGTAGTGACAGGCATTCAGTAGTACTGTGTTGGGTGAAACAGTGAGGTGTAAATGAGATGGCACGTAGCCAAAACAGAAAGTTCAAGGTTATAACAAAGTGGATAAAGACCAATAACGAGACCTAGTAAACAGTAAAGAAGGACAAGCTTAGGCGGTGCAATTGGTGAAATGACTAGGATCATGTGTGATTGTGTAAGGGTGGCACGAAACAGGCGAGGCATGTCGAATCGAAGCCGGTGGCGCTGCGAAAACGGTCCCAAGCCGATTTCTGCGTCTCTTGACTGCGGCACGCGCTGATTCCGCGTGGCTCCATGCAAGTATTAGTACAGGTGCATGTCACTGCAATAGTAACCACTCGATGTTTCTCGAACAACTGTGGAAAAGACATTGGGGCCATTGGCGCCAGATTAACATGATCTATGAGGTGTCCTGACAGATGCCCTGCGATAGGACGTACTTGATCAATCACGCTGTCTTTGCGTTGAAAACCTCATGTTTTGAGAAAGAAATGAGGTAGCTCACGTAAGCCAAAGGCTCTAATAATAGTTGCATATGGTTTTCTACATTATACACTATACTCTGAAATAAGTTATACATCAAGTATGTTACAACAGTGATGTCCTGCATCTCCAAATCATGACAAAATCTTCTTCAGTCCCTCTTTCTGACTTGGTGTTAACCGGTCAGGGAAACCAATGTCCCATTTGACGATGAGGTCCCCTCGGTTCTTTGCAACTCCAGCCTTTCGTATAGGCATTCCTTCTCCAACAATTCTGCTCTCGGCCCCTGGCTTAACAATGCCAGCAGGAGGCGACACACGAATTTTGCGACCATCCAATGTGTCCATGATTTTGGCACCACTAGAACCCGTCAGAGCTTCAACAAGAGGTATTTGAAGCTTAATGACCAGGTCGTTATCTTCTCGCGTAAATCGTGGATGTGGCTTCTCTTCCACAACGAAGACGACATCTTGCACCTCACCAGAAGGTTGTTCATTTCCAGCTTTGGGGAAACGAATTTTAGTACCAGGTTTCCAACCCGCCTATTGTTCCACAGTGTAAGCAACTATCGAGTATGATCTGCAACAAATATACACTTGCCTGGACCTCAATCTCAAGGATTTTCTCTTCGGTCTCGCCGGAGAGTAAACGACGGCCAATTTTGAGGCGTTTGGTAGCGCCTGTGAAAAGTTCTTCGAGAGACACTTTGAGTGGACGAGTAATTTCGGGTGATGCAGCACCATTCGCCTGTCGACCTGTATCGGACGGCTGGGCAGTTCTGAATGTAGATGCACCTCGACTCCGCGGTATCCCTCCAGGCATACCCCCGGGCATTCCTGAAAACATGCTTGGGAATCCTCCCGGACCACGCATATTATCACCACCAAGGCCTCCCATGCCGCCCATACCTCCCATACCTCCCATAGGTCCGAAAAATTGTCTGCCTATTGGTGAACATCTATGATGTTAAGAGAGGGGAAATTACTCACTCAAAGATGGAAATGGGATCTGATGGGGAGAAACCTCCTCTACCATCCCCACTGGTAGAGAAGGTGAATGTCGTCCCCCCAGGAAAGCCTCCAAATGCTCCACCAGGAAACCCACTCTGATCACCGCTAGGTGAGGGTCCGCCCCCTCCTTTAAGACCTTCCTCGCCGAACTGATCATACACTGCACGTTTGTTTTTGTCACTGAGGACTTCAAATGCCTCTGATATCTACAAAATATGGAAACAGAAGAACAAATGTTATGAGAAAATCATTGACTATTGGGTTAGGCAACGTACCTCTTTGAACTTCCTGCCAGCCTCATCTGTATTTCCAACATTACGATCTGGGTGCCATTTCAAGGCCTAAGAATAGATTAACACAGAGAATTCTGTTAAAGCCATAAGGGAAATGAACTACCATCTTTTTGTAAGCCCTCTTAATCGCTTCTTCGTCTGCATCTTTGGGAACACCTAGTACGGAGTAGTAATCTTGTCCCATGGTCAGTTGAAGGTGTCGATAAAAGTTAGAGGATGTTACAGTTCAAGTGGGTACAAAGAAGTCGGAGGGTGGAGAAAGGCAGTAGGTATAAAACATGGAAGCTTGGACTGTCCTAGAACAGCCCGGAAGATTCGAGGAGGCGCACGTTGACGTCAATACCACGCGGCACCAATGACTTTCCATCTCCGATAACTGAAACATGAATATTTTTCCCCAAAATGACCTCCGACGACTTTCAACGCCATTCACACGAGGAGGACATCTCTAGTCCGACATCTATATTTCGACGTTCATGGCGTGTTATAACTGAACATTTTGCGCCAAGTTCAGCCCTGCATGCCGTAAGTCTACCAACAGGAAACCTCCCAAGAAATCCAGAAGGTCTTCGACAACGTTCTACCCGTGCAGACCGAATACCGGAAACAGAGGATGAAGAAGGGCAGAGGCCCACTGTACGCGATTATCATTCCATAAATGCTATTCCCCCGCGAGTCAGGGTGCCAAAAAAGATTGCAACCCCAATTCAAGTTGAGGGAAAGGTGTGTCGACGATAGCTTAATTTAGGTTAGACGTTTAAAAAATAATTCATCTTGTAGGTATGGTTTGCCAATGAAAGAAGTACAGTCCTTTCGACCATCACACAGTCGAGCATCTGCTAACCTAGAAGCGGCAGCATGGATCTCATATCTGAACGTCGGCATGCTGCTTGCTACATTTTCGTTGGCATTGATCAATGCCTCGAAAGACCACATTGCACAAATGTTCGCTTATGCATACGCTGCCATAAGCGTTGGTATTTTGGTATAGTACGATTTCAACTGGGTGCTGCGACGTTACTCAACTGCCTAAGGTGTATGGTTATGTCGTTTATCAGCAAAGAATCACTATGATTAAACAGCGTTATCCCGGTGAGATTTTCTACTTATAACGATCTTGTGGAATCAATGCCTGATTTCAGCACTATTATAGGTCATTTTGGTATGTTGATTCATGAATGTTTTGTGTAATCATGACGATTTTCGTGTAGATCAGATTCTTGGCCCAGTGGTCATCTGCGTTTTGCTTTTCATTGCTGTTCTGACAAATTTTATCGTCCGAGGTTAGTCATTGTCTATGATTTCTGTTGTTGCCAAATGTGAACCATTCGGCTTTTGTAGTCAGAGAATTGTACGTCAATAAATGATTATTTACACAGCCCATTGACATGTGATGACAGAACGAGGAAACCCTATCCTGAACCTTCGACATAGCAAGGTTCAATGCAACGAACGGTGTGTTCAACACACTTGTACCTACTTAGCTTGTATATAATTGGAAGATATTTGAAACTCCGGCCGGGTATTATGGAATCTTTACTCAATGTACGACCTGCTTTGGAGGATGTGTTCCCCCGTATCAAGGTACCACCTAAGACCAACCATCTTTTCCACCATGCATATTATCCCAGCCAAGACGGGACCGATGAGAATATTTTAATACTGTTTCACGGTCTTGGCGAGCTCCCTTTGTTCTTCTGGTAAATCTCAAGTTCTGAGACTTGTGTCTGTCCTTTGCTCGCTCCATATCAAATAGGCGACACGCATGAATCATTTTCCCAGCTTGGGAAGCAATTGAACCTTCCTCAAACTGCCGTATTATCACTTCGAGCTCCCCAAAAGTTAGTGTCCCTCTTAAGTCACGAATCGACTATTCAGTAACGAGGTTAGGGTGCCATATCTCTATGAAGAGGCGTATCAATGGTATGAATCCTTCGACTCTCTCGGTGAAATGTTGGCGAGGCCAAATCCAACACATGTTTTGGATTTATTGGAGAAATTTTTACAACACCTCGTTCTGGAATGTAAATGGTCACCCAACAAGATCCATCTGTTTGGGTTCGGACAAGGTGGTAGTGTTGCAGCAGAACTTGGCTTGCGATTTTGGAAGGTCCGGAGTACTCAAGACACGGGTTCCCGTCTTGGGTCAATAGTAAGCGTTGCCGGACCACTTCTGTCCTACCCGACGCCCTCGAGCCGATGTCCGACCCCAGTGTTAGTTTACCATCGCCCGGTGTCTGAAACCACCAAACTATCGTTGGAAGACCTGAGGGCGTTCACCAAAGGCTATGAGAGCATCCAGGAAGTGCAAGGTGCTGATGGGGATGGAATGCCTAGGTCAAAGGGGGATTGGGAGCACGTCATGCGATTTTGGAGTGCAAATCTGAGTACCCGGAACAGCTCCGGTCTCTACGAGGTTATTGGTGGCGGAGGTCGGTAGCTGTAATATTAGCCTATCCCCATCTTTGGGACTGGGCGTCAGTGGGCTTCGTTTACTTTGGCTAGCTCTTCGCTTTTACCTCTGTCATCTTTCATCACTTGGTCATATTATCTTCTTTCAGTTGATTATTGGAGATTGGTATTGAATAATAGGTATGCTTAAATATTTTATAGACTCACTTGCTTTGTCACCAGCAACCATCAGTTTGTTAAGCAGAAAAAGCAACCCAACAGCAGTCTGCACTGCTTCACTGTTCCACTGCTTTACTGTTCCACTGCTTTACTGTTCCACTGCTTCCTTGACATTTGAATTTTCGGATCACGCTGAGCAGACGAAATCAAGATCTTCCTTTCGTCATTACATTGATCCTGCACTTGCTCCACATCTCCGTCACACTCCAAGGTTCAGCTCTTCGTTTAAAATTCCCTCCCCATTTCATTACTTTTCCAAGAAGAGGAGAGAGACTGTACTTGAGCCTCCAATGGCGCATCGTCCTGAATCACCTCCACCACCATCTAGAGCGTCGCTCAAAGCCTGGTGGAAGCAGTTTACAACCTCGCAGCAGCGAGTAAAGAAAGACTTTGCGGAGCGAGGCCAGGAGCTTGGTGCCATATAAACTTTTCTTTTCCTTAATGTATGTTCTGAACACCGTATCTTTTGCCAGCGGGGAGTTCTCGGGTATTCGGCGTCCCACTTCGGGATAGCTTGCAGTATGCAAGCGTACAGATATCCACTGCCAACGCCAATGGAGACTTGTACGTGTGGGGTTACATCCCGGTTGTGGTAGCAAAGTGGTAAGTCTCTGTACTCTATAGTCTGGCCGTCGCTACCCAGCTTACGAGGCGGCTAGTGGGTTGTTTCTCAAAGAGAATGGTGTGTATGATAAGCTCTGGTCGTTATATCAATGCCACCTAATGGTTTGCGTAGCAACCGAAGTATCTGGGACCTTCCGTGTAAGTGGGTCGGCAAAACGCATGCGAGAACTACAAGCTCTATTCGAGGCCCCACCTCGGGTATGTCTGTCTAACTTGATTGCAGTATGTTGGACAAATCAGATTGTCAGTACGGAAAGGATCTTGATCTTAAGCAAGGACACTACACTAGCCATGATGTTGCAAGCGTTTTTAGACGGTATTTGACCTCAATGCCAGTGAGTGTCTGTTTCTCCTCACTAACTACATCTAATGAATAACATTTTTACAGGAACCCGTTATCCCTTGTGAGCTTTATCACGATGTATGTATCTTCGCCATTCTTTCTCTTCTAACTCATTGATTTATTTGTGCCCCGTCTTGTCGTTGTTCTAGTTTCGAGATACGCTATGTTTGTCTTTCCTTCTTGCAGGGTGATATCGCTGCTCACCGTGAGTGATGCACAGCTAAGATTCCCTTCAATAAAGAAGAATGCATACATACCTACAAGCGTCTAATACGGTCGTTGCCTCGTGCAAACCAGTACCTGTTACTATATGTCCTGGATTTGCTGTCGGTATTTTCGCGGAAGTCTGAGCACAATCTCATGACAGCCACCAGTACGTTCGCTTGCGATATCACGCATCAATTGACTTATATATATCTCTTCTTGAGATTTGGCGGTCATCTTCCGTCCTGGGATTATCTCGCACCCAGACCATGAGTTATCCCCAGACCAACATAAATTAAGCCAGGACGTGCTCGAGTTCCTAATTAATCACCAGGACTGGTTTATGCTTGACATTCCTCCGCCGCCTGCGTCTACCTCGCCCCTATCCTTCACTGTACACCGAGATGAATCACGCACTGACGACATCGAGGATGACATGTCCGTCGTAATAGTTTATTCGTCGGATGAAGATAATAATGGCTGGAGATTAGTTGAACGACGAGGAAGACAGGAGCAGGAACGGGGTCGGAGGCTACACATGGGGGGACTGAGCACAAGCAGACGGACTGCCTCCGCATCGGAGCGGTCGTCGGGCCCGTCATCGCCTCTGACCCCATTGCCTGCGCTCAGGGGTGACTATGTAGGGGGACTTGTAGAAGGAGACATGGAGGAAAGATCAACGACTCCGACGGGCAGCTCTGGAGCAGGTGTGACACGTAGCCGGACGATGCCTGCACGCCCAAGGGTTCATGGAGAAGCCGGCAGCAGTAGTGCTGGCGAAGACCGGCAACGAAATGTTCTAAAGAAAGGCAGAGGCGGACGGGTGACTCTACCGCCTCGGAAAGAGGATTCGGGATGATACCTCGCGGACCTGCAACCGCGCCATTCCTTGCTTTTCTTCTACTTGTCCTCATGTTTTGTAGGTAATAATATAATTGACGTATTGTTGGACGTGCGCCGGGTTCGGCACGCCGGTGCCGCTTCAATAGAGGTGCCACCTCTGTACCTGGGCACTGACTATTTGAACGGTACGCCTAAGAGCTCCCCGAGTGCAGGGTCCATGAGTAACTACGCGAGATATACTGGCCACGGCCCAGGTACCACTGACTCCTTCGGCAGGCCGAACTCAGACCTTGTGGACTACTACGACGACGGACAGATTCCTCCAGTCCGTACTACTCCATTCCTTTGTTGCCATCTCCTAAACATTCTTTTAAGCCTCACCACTTTGCCAACTCGTACCCCCATTCTCCCAGCGCGTCCGCAGAGTATCTGCACCAACACGATCACATGTCCTCATACGCTGCCGTGCCTGCCTCAACATCAAGACCTGATCTCGTGGACACTGCACCATACCCAATCCTGGGCGGGTCCAACGCCTGGCAAGAGAAAACAATTGCACGTAGTCGTCGCTCAAGATGGATTGTGAGTCCCCATACACTCACGTAGATGTCTTGAATCTTACACCTCGCAGCTTATTGGGTCTGTTGCAGCTCTTGCGATTCTTGTCGCAATCGGTGTCGCCGTAGGCGTCGCTGTCTCAAAATCACACAAGAATAATGCTAGCAGCAGCTCCGCCATAAATGGCTCTACTGGCGCAGTAACATCCGACCCCAATGATCCCAGCAATTTCGTCAAGGACCCTCGTCTTCATCAATCCTTCTATGGCATAGCCTATACCCCAGAGAATTCTCAGCTTCCCAACTGTGGTGTCACATTAGGTGAGACTGGTTCAATGGCGTTGGAGTATGGTCAAACATATCCTGCAGGCGGCGTCATCGAGGATATACAGCTCTTGTCTCAAATGACAACTGTGAGTCTCTCTTGCATTTCTCAGAATAGAAATTGAAAAGAGAGAGAGAACTCCTATTGAAAACACCTCATTCTTTCAGCGTATCAGACTCTATGGTGCGGACTGTAATCAAACGTCAGTGGTTTTGGACGCCATCCAGCGAACCAAGGTCAACATGACAGTATATGTCGGTAACTATATCTCTGCCCAGGACAATACTGCGTATACGCGCCAGCGTAACGAGCTTCAGTCCGCGTTCACCGCCTTCGGTGTTAACAACGTTGCCGGTGGGTGCTCGCATTGGCCCTTTCACTTTCATCCATTGACAATGGCATTAGGTGTCACAGTAGGGAACGAAGTCGAGCTCAATTATCTTACCGCAAACGGTGGCTCTACTCAGGATATCAATGGTCCCACCGCCAACCAAGGCGCACAAATCATCATAGCGGATATCAGCGACACGCGTTCTTGGCTAAAAGGACTTAACCTTGCCAAGTCATTACCCGTCGGAAATGCAGATGCCGGGAGCTACTTCAATAACGAAGTTCTTGCAGCCATTGACTACGGGGTACCTAGCGTGATCCTTACTATTGAACCGTGTTGACTTATGCATGTTCACCTGCGTACCAGATGGCAAATGTGCACGCGTGGTTTGCTGACCAGACGGCTGACCAAGCCGCTTCATGGGTCTGGGATTTTTTCGAAAATACCAATATCGCAGAGGCCCAAGCTGTTCCAAATAAGCCCCAGATGTTTATTGCCGAGACAGGTTGGCCATCGGTGTGTAGTCCTTGTGTCATACCGGGACATTGACTGACGTGAAACCTCCTCAGGCTGCCAATGACTCGGCACATGCTTCGTAGGCTCATCACTTTTGGTTGTTCGTTTATTTTGACTAACTACGTTACTTCTCGTCAGTAACGGGGCTGCAATAGCCTCGGAGCAAAATCTACAGGTAAACACGTGTCAGCTTTAGTGGTCTGTTGAAGATTGATCCTTTCTATATAAGACTTTCTTAGACACATTTGTCTGTGCTGCAAACGCGAACGGTACTGGTTACTTTTTCTTCGAAGCCTTTGATGAGCCCTGGAAGGTGTGTTGGTGAACCCAATTCAACTCGTGATCTGTCCTCAGACCACTGTTTGTCCACAGGACGTTCAATTCGGGGGTGTAGAGGTTAGTTGTCAATGTGTTCGT
>QLPG01059378.1:0-11577 GCA_003314385.1 Gomphus sp. MG54 | reverse complement strand
CTGAGCTTTGATTTACTTGGTCATACCAGCCAACATCTCCTATATAATTCTACATACAAGTGATAAAGCCAACTATTCACAACTCACTTAGTATGTCAGTCTTGGCTTGGTACATTTGCTTCATCTATTTGGTTCATCACTTCTCTTAATCCACTTCACTTCACTTATTCTTTTATGTCATTTTGCTTCACTTGGGTAAACCTCAGTCATACATGGGCATGTATGTCTATTCTCTATATCTCTTTATTTTAGTTTGTATTTCCTATACTACCCTGTTTTATACTATGGTCATTTATCCCCATCTTTTTTTACTCTATAGGTAGAGCATCATCCTGTATATATTCTCTGTTCAGGATATCAACTTAAATTGCACATATGTATATTTCCTCTACATCAGCACCTATATTTGGTACCAACACTCTCAGTCCTCTCCCAAACACCATCTGAAATTCAGTGGCAGAAAGGGTAGGAGGGTGCAACACAAGAATGTTGAACCAAGCCACATCTGCCTGCATCAATTAAAGGCATTATTGCTATAGGGTCCTTTAATACGACCTTTAACACCAACAATCTCATTGATATCATGCTTTCCTATGACCTATGATGCCACATATCATACAAGGACAAAACATATTAATGTCACTTATCATCTCATTTGTGAACAGGTGACCTCTAATGAGGTAAGACTCACTTACATCAGACTGAAGGAGAATCTAGCAGATCTAATGACTGAAGCTTGGACTTACATCAGCACTGACACTTATGGGTAGGGCTAGGTTTTCGGATACCACATGAATTGAGGGGGAGTATTGGGATGACAGGCAATACGGTTGCGGGTACGGCGGGCATAACCGCCGTCCTGGATGTCTCAGGTCAAGGCAATCGCGGAAGGATATAGCTCGTGGGTAAACTAGATCTATTATTGGTACAGGGTTTTATAAATTTTATGACGCGAGATCCATTAAATAGGAGTTAGTTCTCGCACTATCTAACCTTTCGATCATCTAGCTATTCGATCATCTAGCTATTCGATCTATACAATCATCATGTCATCTTCCCCTAAGTTTTGTGTCGCAATATGGTGAGCGCACAATTCTGACATCATGACATGTCTGAATGTCCCGAGATCAGTGGGGCAGGCATCGGTGGCCTGACTCTGGCGCTCGCATTAGCACCATATCCGGACATAACCGTTGACATATACGAGGCTGCAACTCGATTCGAGGAAATTGGAGCCGGTTTTGCTGTATGGGGAAGAGGCGTGGCCGCCATGAAGAAAATGGGCATGGAAGCCAGGCTGCGCACCATAGCCCCGGGCACTAACGAACGTGAGAGTTAGCCGTCACTTACACAATGAAAATCAACAGTTGGGTACTTGCGTTAAAGAGACGAGATTCGAGTTGAGAAAATCAAATGTGCCAACGGGGGGACATGTGTTAGGAGAGTTTGTGTTATCTAGTGAGTCTCAATGACACTGATTCTAAATCATGCTCATGACGGACCTGTTATCCAAACAGGAACTCTGGGTTTCCACAGGGCACAATTCGTCAATCTTCTCGCTGACCTCCTCTCACAATCTGAGCGAGTGACCACGCATTTTTCAAAGCGTATCGTTTCGTTTAAAGAGCATGATGTTGAAGGTCACATTTTTACCAACGCCGAAGGAGGCGAAACCTCTGGGAAAGATCTCATTACGCTTAACTTCACTGACGGTTCCTCGGCAGTGTGTGATGTTCTTGTGGGCTGTGATGGCATCAAGAGTGCTGTACGTGCACAATTGTTGCGCGGGGACAAGGTTTCTGCGGAGAATTCAAATAACGTATACCCCGGCACGAGATTCAGCGGCACCGTAATTTACAGAGCCTTGGTAAAGCCTGACGAGCTAAGGGCGATCTCAGAGGAGCATAGTGCTATGACAGTTAGAACTATGGTAAGTATTTAATACATAGGGAATGATCGAAACCAAGAATTAAAATTTCCTTCCACACAGTATATGGGGAAGGACAAGGTGAGACCACGGATTGCCGTTATTTAAACAGCGCTTCGCACTTAGTCTCTCTTCACAGCACCTTGTTAGCTACCCTGTCGCCGGAGGGAATTTCATTAATTTCCTTGCATACTGTTCAGATCCTACTCCTACTCTGCAAACCGAATGGGAAAAGGGACCGTGGACGGTCGATGCAGAACACGAGGAAATGCTTGATCATTACCGAGATTTTGAGCCGGAAGCACAAGCCTTGTTGCTAGTGTGTTTTTTCTCATTTACAAAAAGTCCATGGTGTCGATTTTTTAAAACGCCATAATAGTGTGCTGGGAAATCGTCTCGATGGGCGTTATATGAAGTTGACCCTTTGGAGTTTTGGTCGCGAGGTCGCGTCACAATCCTTGGTGACTCCGTAAGCACCCCGTATGAGTTTCTTTATCACTTTTTTCCTATTTGCTTTCCAAAGGCTCACGCAATGGCACCATTCATAGGTGCAGGAGGAGGGCAAGTAATCGAAGTACGTCACTCCTGTTTCCTCTCTGCTATCTCTTCCCTCTATTAATAATCAATGTCGTCGATCCTCCTCACTCACACCCACAGGACGTATACGTTCTCTCCCGACTCCTGGGGTCTCCCTCCGCAACACGCCAAAATCTTCCCTCCGTACTGCGCGCATACGACATGGTACGGAGGCCGCGGGCAAATAAGGTGATAATGTGCACGCGAGAATCGCGGAAGATGCTCGAGTTTCATGATACATATGATGGTGTTGAGGAGGAAGCAATGATCAAGGATATAAATGAGCTTGCGGAATGGCTGTGGGAGGAGAATGGGGACCCGGATGATGATGTGCGGGAGGCGGAGAGGCTCTTGGGAATTTGTTGAGGGCCCTCGGCAGTTTAGGGAATGATTCCGCTTATATGACCATCTTAAAAAATACTTTCAACTCTCGTCGTCACCCAAATCAGTAGAAGACTTGATTAATCAGGGGTAATGTAACTTATCATCACTCCTTATTTTGAAATTTGTGATCAGAAATGGATGATATATTTCATGGCTATTGGAAAGTAGAGAAAGGATTGTTTCTGGTCTCATCCCTGAAATTCCCGCAGATTCCAGAGTAATACTACAAAAGAAATCCTTCCATTATCTTTACGGGGCTGGGGGGTTTTTCGCACATATTACCTGGAAGCTTCGAGGAGATATGTAAAGAGGTGTTGAGTATTAGAATTGTTAGCGCTGAGTGAGTCATTACTTTTTCGAACTCTTGGAACAAAAGGGGGGTTTTTGTTTGACATCTCCGTGCTGTAGTATCTCACAGGACCTATTGTGTCTCGCTCTCACTCAGCACCACTACTTGTTAACAACACATAGTATTCAAGTCAAGCTTTTCGGGACGCGCAGTTAGTTCCCGCATTGCATGGCCGAACCACGAACACGATGTCGGCACCCCATCGGTTGGACAGGTACAAATAACCTTTAGACAGTCTCTATGCAGCTACACGGTGGATTTACGGTGCAATATCCGGTGATCATGACAAGATTAAGAACCTAAGAGTGTAGGAATTAACTTGTAGTAGTAGTCTGCCGATTTATGCAGAATAAACCATTAAATTCAAATTTCGATGATTTAAACTTGTGAGCGATAGCAAAAAGAGATCTCTGTTGGAAATAACAATCCGACATGTTGGCGAAGTCTAAGAGCTGAGACAATTTCTTTGTTATTATTCATTCTGAATTTTATTGAATGACAAGATTATATTCTTTTTGTTTTATTGTATAGCCTTTTGTAGTAGTCAAAAGACTGACGCATAGTTATAAGCCGCTCTCTTAGTAGATAGTTCCTCAGTCGAACCTCATTGTTTGCCCCAGCATTGTAATCATGTTCCCAATACAGGATGGCTCATTCTGCTTACAATGTTACAATGTCACTAACTGGTCCTCAAGACTTCTGGTTTCTTGGAATCTGCCATAGTGTAAGTTGTCTATCATATTTGGGGTGAGCTAATAAAACCAATGTGCTATCTTTCCAGATGGGGAATATGTTAGATTAAATAGACTAGTGCAAATATCTCAGTGTTTGTGTGTCAAACAACTGGATATATATTTTGCCTAGTGCAAATATCCACTAGATAAGTAAGCAAAACGGAAAGACTGTAGCTAACTAAATGTCTCACCTCAGTGTTTGTATGTCAAACGACTGAGGAAAAACGGTAGTCGACATAGCTACTTATATACTGTTTTATAACAATAAACTATCTATAACAAGGAAACAAAGAAGAACGGTTTTTGCGACTGTGCAAAAACTATAAGCAGTGAATAATCAATTGTGGAAACAATACCGGGGTGACACGGTTTGTCACACCGCCATGTCGCCACCTCCAACAGAATATGCGATACCTGGTTTGAGGCAGGAGACTTTACCACTTGAAAGCGGTCAGAACGTAACACAGCTTTCGGTAGTCGGAAATGCGTTTCATGGGAATCTGAGTGGTCAGTGGTAGAAGATCTATGACTTGTCAACTTTGAACATCAGGACGAATCTCCGATCGGCGTGAGCAACAGGACTACACGAGGAAACCGCCATGAACCTGTCATCTGGTATGCAGTCTTCGCCTTTTTCAGCCTATGCGGCCATCTGAATGACAGATAGGTGTGCAATCTCAAGTTATTGGTAACATCATTTCCAAACCACCATTGTTACTGTTTCCACCAGTCAAACCCTCCTGCTGTAACTCTCTTGCCGTATCTGGACACTGATTCAGAGTCATGTCAAATATCATATGTGAATGACAGATCTACTGTTCATGAAACAATTTCAACCTTGTCCGATGCGTTATTTCCGAGAATCAATTTCCTATCGTATCTGGGCATCAGATACAGGCCAAGTCGGAACATGTGGACGTGTGCAATATCAGGTCCATCGCTAGATTGATCACCCGCGAAAAAAAAAGAATATTTACGACCTTAATAGTTTAGCTCTCTATCCTATGGTATCCATTGTTTGACTGCTTTGAGCTCCGGAGCATGCCAAAGCCTTCATTCTAGTCTTCCCCCAGTTCGTTTGGGCCCGACAGCAACCACGACTTTGAGGCGTCCATGGTCAAGTTCCACCTCACATACCGTCGGACATTATACCCCAGGTATGCATCCAACATCCCGAGAGCCGGTATATAGTGTAAGGAAAGTCACTGGGTGGCTGCTCTTTCTCCTTCAAGCTCTATTTTATAGTCAAGATATCTTCCTAGAGATATAAAATAGGACTGTTAGGTGCTGGTGTCATTCCATCCCAAGAAATAGTCTGAGGAGTGGAGTTTAAGAGTGAGAAATATTTTTCACAAGAGAAAGAGGTAAAGGGAACCTTCAGGCCTTCAGGGGAAATGTGTTTGCCAACTAATCTCGGTAGCCGAACACCAAACATTATAATTCTACTTAGTTCTTACACTTTATGGAAAGGCGATCGGCCTTCATGATAGGGAGTTGGGATATGTAACAAATCGTTTGCCTAAGCTGTCATGGTCACGAAGGACTTATGCACAAAGGAGAGCAATCACTCACTGTGCATCTAAGCATTTACAAAAATGGTTTACCGCTTGTCACGAACTGCCCCTTCAGACTGTGCCTTTGCCATAGCAAGCTGGTCCTTTTGTTCTTCCTGTAAAACTCTCCGCTTGTTGAAATAGTCAATCTTATGAGATCGAGATTCTGTCAGAGAAGAATTTAAGAAAAGAAAGAACAACCCACCCAGCTTTTGGCACATTTTCCCTCGTACAGTTTCTTCTGCTTTGCACACGCGTCTCCTTCCAGGCCGGGTTTGAGAGTGTTGTTTTTGTCCAAACATGCAAAATACGCGTCTCTGACATCCCAGCAGACCTTGCGTTGGGATCTGTCAGGTGCTTGACTTGATGAAGGGTCGGGCTGGGATGAGAACCACGAAAACCAGCCCATGAAAGGGGAAGGTAACGTCACATTCCAGCCACTGTCGTGAATGCGTCACACGCGTGACTAGCGTGACCAGCCTACCGGCTCACTCATCCCTACGTTCGACGTGCTATACTAATCATACTTATGAGACCTTGGCAGTAAGGCTCTGCGCTTTCTATTTCGCTCAAAATGAGCATTTCTTTGAACAATTCTTCTATCCCTGTAAATGAGCACCCTCTTTCCCCGGACGAGCTCCCAAGCAGTGAAAAGCCTCCCCGACGGCGAGCACGACGGCGAGACGATAAACCGCCTATAAATCCTCGACCTACGACAAGCTATTTCTCTTTTAAAAACTCCGTCTGTCAACAAGACATGTCCTCGAATGGCAATGGCTATGAGCCCTATAGCTCAAACCATTCGCGGCGCACGACCGTCGGCTGGGACGGCAGTGTTCGGGGGTTCTCCAAGCGAAAGCAGAAATCTCGTGCATCTTTAAAAGAAGATTCCCTTGGTCCAGATTCGACGTCGACGTCGACACGAGCTAGCACTCTCTCCCTGGTATGGGACCGACCTTCAGTTCCCCTTTTCATTGTTGGCTCGTCCAAGTCGGCTTTGTCATCGGACAATGCTCTGACTTCCCTTCCTGGAACACCTCTTCAACAACCTATCTTGACGCTATCAACACCGGGTCAACATAAATCCCTCCACGATTTGCCAGCGCGAGCTGCGTCGCATGTTCTTTCCACCCCATATCATTCTCTCAGTGACACCGACATCCAAAATGCCATCTCGGATCTGTCCGTTTTATCTGAACAGGACCATATGAGGTGAGTTACTTACTCTAGCAACGAATATGTAATGACGTTGAGTTGTCTATGTTCCCAGCATTGTTCATCCTTATCACTCTGCATTGCGGGTTTTATCCGAGGCGGTGCACAAGTTGACCAAGGCACGCATTGAGCTTGAGGAAGGTCGGAGGATACTCATTCAAAAGCAAGCTATGTTGCGAGAGGCTGCGCTTTCTTATCCAATTTCGAACCCAGACCGAGAGTATGGACTCAGAGACTCAGTCTTGGCTATTCTGGGTGGTCAACATGACACTGAGATTCACTCTGAGGTAGAGAACACGAGCTCTGAAAGTACGAGTGCTCAAGATGAGATCATACCCCCCCACGGTCATTTTGTGAGCATAACACAAGCCTCAGTCGGTGCCTTGCTCACATTCTACTAGTCTTTGAAGGACTCCCTCTTTGTCGCGCTTTCGGAAGACCTCACTCCAATGGTCCATGACATAGCTCCGCAAGTACAAGCTCAATCATCCGCCATGTCAATCACACCGCCCGACTCCGAACCACCTCCAGACCCTAAGTCATGGCCAACAAAGACAGATGATCTCCTCATATCAGAACCGAACAGCACACTCTTCACTCCATCAATTGATGGTGACGAACTAAGAGCCTGTCCTGAGCCTCCAATACGGTCACTTTCATCCTCTCCACAGCATCCACCCCGTTCCCAAACATTCGTGCGCCCGACCGCAAGGAGTCGAGCTGGTAGTTCGGGCTCTGTGGCGTCCATGGCATCGGCGGGACGAGGAGACTGGATGGGGTGGTTTGGGAAGAATGCTTTGACCAAGGCTCAAAGCAAGCAGCAGGGGAAGTCAGAGAGCGCAATTTCTGAGGATATTGTCACATCCACCGAAGGTCCCATCGCAGAAGAAATTACAGAAGTTGCTACTGATGAAGACCAGAGTGACAAGAAGCAGACAGACTCTCCGTCGCAAGATGAACCAGATGTCGCAAACCCTCTTACTCCGAAGAAGCCAAATGAGGGTCAAACGGCAACGATGCGATTTGCCAATGGAGTGCGCAATGCATTCCGGATGGCCTCACCATCCTCTCTCCTTTCCACAGCCACATCTCCATCAACAGCACCATCTCATCCCACCCACAAGCGTAAAACTTCTATAGCTGTGAGTATCAGGTCAGTGGCGCCTAGCGTACTGAGTTCACCCGTCATGGGTCCCTTTACACTTCCACCGCCACTCCCGGCTCCTCCGGTCGCTATCTCATCACCTGTATCTGCCACAGGTGCCATGTTTGAAATTCAAAAAGATGATCAGGAAAAGGCAAACTCACAAGAAGCATCTGCTACTGCCTCCATTGTGGAAGGAGAAGTAGCGTCAGTACTATCATCAAGTCGTTCTCGTTTGGACCAAACACCCGATGAACTTGCGCGGATTCAGGGCTCAAGCTTGCGGGCTCTTTGTAATGCGACACGCGTCATGACCTCTGAACCTTCATCAATTCTTGTGGATCATGGCCAGGATGTAGGAGAGCTTGTCACTCAACTCGCCTGGGCGCTTATCCTGAATGTTCGAGACAGCGGGATTACATTCAAAGAGCCGGTGAAAGCGAAACCTAAGGCGAAACCCTTGCTCCCTGGGCCTGAACATGCCACTGATGCAGAGGTCGATCAGAATGCTGATAGTAAACGGAAAAATCGGGCTGTCACAATGGCAAAGAATATATCCGCATCGATTGCCAGCTCGTCCAGCTTGACAGAACGGCACCGAAAACCAAGCGCATTAGGTAGTCTTGCGAACCCGCTCTTGATCGGATTTGCAAGTTCTTCTAAAGCCAAGGTTACCTCCACCAACATCCGCGAAGATGTCGTTACGGGACCTTCGACAGTCCCTTTAGGTCCCTCGGGTGCATCGACCACTAGCGTCTCGTCTGGCCCCACCGCAGGCGCACTATCTGTCCCCTTGGAAAGCATCATCCCTGCAACTGCTAAGCCACCGACACAATACCTAGCACGAACTTATACCTCTCTCGTTTCCCCAGATTTCAAACCGCCCACATCGTTTGGAGGCTTCACAGGTGACCGATTCGCAACTCGACAGGATGCAGACGGCCGGGAGCCAATCACAGATCGTTATGGGTTTGTATATGAAGTGTCGTCCTACGATGTTTTACTGCTTGATCGCGCACTGCGTGCAAGTAATTCGGCACCGGGGTGTCTGACGGGGATCAAAGTTGCCGATCGTGAAGAGGATGATGACTGGCCTTCGGAAGACGATGCAGAGAGAGCGAGAGAGTTTGAGGTTGCCAGGGGTAACTGTAATTGCAAAGATGGGGTGAGGTTCAGTGACCGCGTGGCCGTTGAGGAGCGAAGGGAACAGGATGCAGGAAATGGCCTCAGTGAAGTCGCATCGGTGGTTAGCACATCCTCTAAACGGTCGAGCAATCGGGTATCTCAGAGCATCAAGCCATCGCGTACTGTCTCGCTCTCCGCACCGCTCAAGATAGCCAGTTTAGACTTTCTTCCAGTGGTCGAAGGTGGGTTTGTGCCGAACCATGCATGTCCCAACACTGTGCGCAGCCTCGTCGCTAGTCTTACGGATATGCACGACAAAAAGCAAGCGAAACTTAAATCAGAATGGGATTCTTTTCTCCGGGCAAGGAGGGACATGAAGCCTGTAAAAGCCCCAACTGCTGGAATTACGCGCCAAGCTGCCCTTTCGAGCGGTGCAGCTGCGATGCTCGGACTCGGCTCACGCGGGGCGGAAGATGACGTCGAAGAACTACGGCAAAGCGAGGGCCTTGTGGGCTTCTCCCAGATGGGGCTCGCATCCAACCAGAATGAGCGGAAAGAGTTTGGACGGCTTGTCCGGGGTGGCATTCCTTTAGTATATCGCGCTAAGGTTTGGCTCGAGTGCAGCGGAGCCCTGGAGATGGCAGAGCCTGGAGTGTTCAAGGATCTCTTAGAGGATGCCATTAAGGAAGGAGGTATCGCTATTGCGGAGATAGAGAAGGACGTGGGACGGACTATGCCGCTGAATGTGTTCTTCGGGGGCGATGGCGTTGGCGTAGACAAGCTTCGAAGGGTTCTGCGAGCATACAGCCGGTAAGCGCTGCGTCGTGGGTATGGTGTCTTGGTTGCTCAAGTGATAAATTTCGGCTGTGCCTTAGCCGTAATCCGAATGTAGGCTACTGCCAGGGTATGAATCTCGTTGCGTCCACCTTGTTACTCGTCCATGCAGATGAGCAAGATGCTTTCTGGAACTTGACTTGTATCATCGAAAAGCACCTTCCCCAGGATTTTTTCTCGCCGTCGCTGCTTGTTTCGAGAGCATGCCCTCTTGTTCTGCTCGACTATGTCCATGACCTGATGCCAGCTTTCTTCGACCACCTCATGGATCTCGGAGTGGATCTCCCTGCTATTTGCTTCTCCTGGTTCCTCTCTCTCTTCACGGACTGTCTACCCGTGGAGGTTAGTATCTGCACACTATGTAATTCATCATATACTCACCTATATGCAGACGCTCTTCCGCGTGTGGGATGTCTTTATAATAGATGGTCTCGACGTGCTATTCAGGATCGCGCTGTCAATCCTCCGGATCAATGAAGCTGAGCTTCTCCAGGCAAAATCTGTGCCGGCTTTGTACGTGACACTCGAAAGTCTGCCCACGCGCATGTGGGAAGTGGACAAGTTACTCCGGGTGCGTTATTCATCCTGTTAACAAATTTAGACCAACACGGTTGGTGTGCTGCAGAACGAAGTCGAGCTACGGCCATACATAGTCAATGCCGATATCATCAAGAAGCGAGATGCGAGAGTAAAGGAGCTTAAGACCTTGGCGGCATGAGCGTATGCATGACTTTGAACTTTTTTTCCCTAAGTATTGTTGCTTTAGTCGGTAGCACCCACTGTCACTCTTTAGGCTGTATCATTGCTTATTATACTAGTAGGACGGTCTCAAAACGAGGCAGACTTTTATAGATACATGCACAAATAGATGTATTTCAACGCACGCTCATGGCTGGGTTGGATACAAGACATTGGACAAATTTTTGTTCAAAGAGCTCCATTCCGTCATGACCATGTGGAACAGTAAACTGATTGTTTGTCCTCACAAGAACATGGATAAGTAAAATGACTATGCTTGGCTCTGGGCACATGATACAGACTGGAGGATTGTAATTTGAGGGCAAACATCGTGTCTATTAGGAACCACTACGCCGGCATCCCCGACTAACCTGGTGATTGCTTCCTCAATGAAGAGGCCTGTAAGAGAGAACTGAGAGGACAAAGTTTCCACGGATGGTGGACCATATCTGAAACAAAAGGGCAGGGTGCTTAAAGAACCAAGCACTCTTTGCTGCAAAGCTGTAGGAGTAAGCTAGCTATTCTCAGCATGGGCCACTTCTCTAGTAAAAGGAGGTATAATGATAAGAAATGTAAAGGATAGGAGATTAGTTCAGAATATACTGTTAAGTGTGTGATTGTTGGTCTTAGGCACTAGTATAATAATGCCTTTGATCAAGTGCAGATGGATTTGGCTTAGTCTACTAAGTGAAGCAGATCTGGCTTGGCTTCAATGTACTTGTATTGTACCCTCCTATCCTTAGTGATTGGCACAGTTATTGGAAACCCATGCAGGTAATGGGTAGGGGTAGTGTGGTATGGGTCAGGGTCAGGATCAGCCAACCCATCCAAACCCATACCTGCAAGGTGAGTTGAGGTGGGTTTCTCACAGCAGCGGTATATTGGTGCACAACACTGTGTGGTAAAATGCACACTGTGGTGAACTGTGTGCTTGAACTGGAACATTTGTTTGTGCTCATGTGGCCCACTAGTCTTTTTTTTTTTTTTTTTGAAAAAAT
>QLPG01059322.1:0-12517 GCA_003314385.1 Gomphus sp. MG54 | reverse complement strand
TTAACTCACTTGATGTAAACGGAACTTCCTCTCTGGCATTTTCGACGGCGGCGGTCGGAGAATGGCGGTTTGATTCTCCAGCCGAGGACTGGTCAATAGAACTGCTTCCGGCGTTGATTGGTGCTGGACCTGCTTCAGATGGAATCGCATTCCCCGTTGTCGCATCCCCAGGGGCAACAGTTGCTGTATCTTTGGAGGAATCTTCCTTCTTGTTGCTATCTTTCAAGCTGGTCAATGGTCGCGTAACTGTTGCCAGTAGTGCCGCGAGCGAATCCATCATCGAAGGTGTCCTCAGTAACGTTTGTCCATCGAGCAAAGCCAACAAAGGCACAATGGGATAATGCACATGAGGCAGCTGTTTCTCTTTGCCTTTACCTTTCCTAGACGAGGTCCGCTTGAGCCCGGAAGGAACTTCGTGCTCCGTGAGGAAGAAACGGGACGCTGTTTCGTTTGTGGAAACTATGAATGTCAAAGCTTCCAAAGACCTCTGAACGACCAGATTTGGAACACTTTCGCCACACAGTTGCCATGAACTCGAGGGCCCGGCTATCACTTCAACGGAGGGCTTGGATTTGGTGGATGCTTTTGGAGTAGCTTGCGAGGGTTGAGATCGGTTTCGGAATGACAATTGGGCGAAACTTTTATCTACTGCCGCCAGATCACCAGTACCGTCTTGGAGAATGTTAAGCAGCAAGTTCAATAGCTCTGCACGGGTTTTAGTATTTTCACACAGGTTAACAAAGATCTTGAGAAGCATATTCTTGCGAGAAAGTGGAGGAAAGAAAAGCAGTCTAACGAGCGTCGCTAGGCCATTCTTGTCTAGAAGTTGAATCGCATCACGCGAGACCGCAGCTTTTCGAGGTGTTTCGGGCTGAGCAGGTCCTGAGGACACTGCAGCAGCGCCATGAGGCGGGGAACCAAACCGGCGATGTGTACGTTCTCGCCACACCCCTGCTTCAGCGATCATGTGAGATGGTAAGGTTTGAAGGAAACCATCTTCCTGATCCATTAGAACCACCTGACGAAGTTGGGGGTCCAAGCTTGCAAGGAAACTGGCCGGGTCGATATCCACCGGCCCAACGGGGTCAGTCCCTGTCTGTTGCTGGGCTGGGGCACGAAAACGAGCTCTTTCATTGGTCTCCTGCTGCAAAATTTCCGCACGAAGTTCTGGTGGTAGAGCCTCAAGGAACTCGGGACTAATCTGTGAGTCTGGCGGCTGCACCTGCCTGGCCGAACGTCGCTCACGGAAATGCTGATTAAGGACTTCTTCTCGCATATCATCCGGCAATGCCTCCAGGAACGTAGGATCTATGCCTGTATCTGTGATATCAACAGCATTGCCGTGAATCATGACAACAACTCTGGCTGGTGTGTTTGAAGAACCAGATGCTGCATTCTCTTCCCGATTAGGCTCCGCGGTTGATGATGTGGATGGTCCAGTTCCGTTTTCAGGATGAGGATCAGCAGCAGGAGCAACTATTGACTGGTCTTGTAATGGAGTTAGAGCAGCTTCGACTGCAATGCCTTCCATTGCTCCGGATAAGTTTTCGACAGTCTGCGTGGGAGCATCTGACGATTCTACAGGTTGACTAACATCTTCCATGACCGCATCTTCGTCAACTAGATGCGCTTGAGCCTCTGTTAGGATAGTTTCGACCGCGGAATCACCGAGTTCCTCTGCAGATTCCTCTTCAGGCTCTTCAATAGCTGTTGGAGCCTGGGCCGGCGCTTCAGGTGCTTGATGTGTCGTGCTTTGACCTGGTTCTGATGCTTCTTTCTCCTTCATGGCATCCTCCTCCTTGCGGCGCTGTTCGTCCTGTTCCTCTAACTCCTTTGCCTTGCGCTTGGCTTCTTTGGCCGCTTCTCGAGCGGCTGGAAGAAGCGCGACAGTAACATGGTTGGCGAGCTTACTGACACGGTCACTAATAAATTTACCATGTGTCATCTTAGCTTCTTCCCCCCAACGTTGAAGAGTGGGTAATGGTCCAAAATCTTGTGTCTCTACACGGGGTTCCGTGCGAGTTGGACGTTCTAATCTTCCATGTAAAACCGCTGAACGACCGTGACGGTGTATGGAATGACGATCAAGACCAGGGACAAGGTGTGCGCCAATTGGTGCAAGGTCGATATGTAATTCTCCTGGACCTCCCCTGCCAACACTCATAATCTGCTGGAAAAGTTGTAGTGCTCCGCCGCTGACGAGATCCTCAATAGTTTGGAGAAGATCAGTATATGCGTTAGCAGCTTGATTGCCGCGATTTGTTCTGCGGTGTGAACTTCGAGGATGTGAATGCGATCCACCTTGAGATGCTGATGGATCAACCAGGAGAGGATGTGTCGAGTTATCTTGACCACTTGTGGTCGCTGCTCGGGGGCTACCGAAGAAATTAAGATCGTGCGCTATATTGGCTGAATAAATGTTAGCTCAATGGTAAAATGCAAAGGTAATGGCGCACCCGAACGACGACGGCCTGCAATAGTCGGACCGGGGAAGAACTGTGCTTCACGGCCCGCTGCGAGTTCGCCAAACCATTGGCCCATAGCATCTTCACCATCAGATTGCACTAAATCTGCTTGCTCCAATATTCCAATATTTTCCCCCATACTAATGATGGTATGAATAAATGACATCCACTTAAAGCTGTGACTTACTCGTCTTCCTCCGAGGCTATACCGTCCTCATCAGCTTCTTCTTCACCCATAATAGGGATGCCTATTCAAGTAATGTTAGCAGGGAGTAAAGAATTTTTTTGAAATCATCGAACCTTCCATAGCTTCTTCTTCATCCATCTCCTCGCCTTGACCATCGTCGACTTCGGCACCAGATCCACCGACATCCTGGAAAACATCATAGAGTCAGAAACCACTGCCGCGACAATGGGGGGAATGAGCCAACCTGCCACGTGATTTCTTGCTCCTCCGCTTCCTCATTTAACCCGTCCGCTTCCTCGTCATCCTCATCATCTTCATTCATACCGTCATCGTCCTCATCCTCGTCTTCGTCTTCGTCGTGCCAACCCTCATCAGTCCCGTGCGCTTCGATGTCCAATTGGTCATCATGTCCATCTGCATCGTCTGAGTCAGTTGACGTGTGGTCACTGCCAGTCGTGTCCTCCTCCCCGAACTCAACGTCGGCCTCATCAGCTTCTTCGTCTTCTTCCATTTCATCATCTGTTGCATAATGGTGCTGCCCGTCATCCATTTCCTGCAATTGAGCATTAGTGATGAAGCAATGGATCATAGTAAGTTACTTACCCCACCATAACTAAAAATGCGAAAATAAGTTAGCTATATATAACTCGATAGAGTATAATAGAGAATGTGGAGTGGCACAACACTTACATTCCAAGTGCGGAGTTGCGGTAGAGATCTGGGGTCTCCTCGCGGTCCCCAGCCTCGTCGATGTGGTCTTCTTGTGAAGGCTCAGAATTAAGACCGGCAAGCCTATCATCGGTCCTCTCCTTCCCCTTTTCGGGAATTCGGCCCATTTTGATTGCAACTTTAGATCTGAATGTAAGGCCAAATGTTAGAACACACCAGGAGATATTAAGGAAACCGCTCACAGATGCTCTAGAGGTCGTAGAATCGCGGCAACGAGACTGCGCACGTTGGGATAGTTTAAATCGACTTCCGCTAAGGCATTAGTCAAAGTTGCAACATAGTTTTTCTCCAACATCAATTTCGCTATATGAAGTGGACTCTCGTCCTGAACCTTGTGATTAGAGCCGATCCCGGCCTTCACGGTCAAAAGGCGATGACACAGGTCGGCCAAGGCTAAAAGACGCCCATAACGTTCTTCCATCGACTCCGTTGGGAGAGGGTCTTTGATGGCACGATTCAGAGCGTCCAAAACAAGTCGCCGAATAGACACAAAGTCACTGGGGAGATCCTTGCTGTCATGGGATTCTGACACATGAACGCAAAGAGCAACGATGACAGACATAGCCCAATTACACAACATGACTCTGCGTTTGCCTTCAGGCGAAGGGACAGGCTCAGGAGTCCCAAAGGAGGTGAGCTCCGAAAGAAGGAAATTAAGCACTGTGGCCCTATGCTTTGGATTCCCCTCCTTCGCGGGTGTGTTCGACTTCTTCTTTGTGTAAGTGAGAAATGCGGTCTTGCACGTATTGTACGAGAAGAGAAGCTCCGTAAGGCATTGCATGAGAAAGCATGCATAAAGGTAATCGGCGCGACTGTCGTTCTCAGATGTCGGCGCCGACACCCCAAGGGCGCTAGGTGCATCTTCAGAGGATGCTCCTTTATTTTGCTCGCCACCTTGTGTTGTTCGAACAGAAGCTGCGACTGCAGGCTTTCCGACGCGCATCAACTCACTAATGAGATGGTGAACCATGTTCTCCAGTATATCAGAAGGCAACGCTTCCCGAGTTGGCTCATCTACCTGCATCTGGTCAGTGTCAGGATCCTTCTCTGGCTTGGCTGGCTCGGCAGATGGAGCTGCGCTGCCTTTAAGGGTGATTTGCTGCACAGGTGGATGTGTCTGAACTAGCTGGCACATTGACTCTGTTACATGAACAAAGGCTTTTGGATCACGCAACGCCATGCCTACAGAGTTCCTTATGTAAGTTGTAACATCCGAAACTCTGGTGCGGGGTTGCGAAAACCATCGTTTGATCTCCAGTCGCATGATGGACTCAAGAGTAGATCGGTCTTCGGCAACGTGACGCAAAATGATAGCAATGTATATCTGGCATCCATTGGTGTCTTTGGATAAGCTCTTAAATCGCTCTAGTAATATGTCAATCCCCCCCATCTTGACTAGTTCGCATGCAACAGCATGATCACGCGTTAGATGAACAAGAAGGCGTAAAACTGCAATAAGTTCATCCCGAGGAAGTTCCATGTTCGGAAGGAGTTTTAAACAAAAGTGGAAGATATTTTGACGAACCGCAGGGTAAGATGGTTCGTTGGAAATTGATTGCTGGGGAACTTCTTCGTCTTCTTGGGGAAGCGTAATTGTGTGAGGCTCATCGCCAGTGACCAGAAGTGCTTCGGTAACTAGAAGATGAGGGGCTAGCCATTTGGGGACTACAGGAGTCCCGTTGTCAAGGTTCGAAGGATGTGCTAGCAGCAAAGCAAGCAAAACATCCATCAGTTCCTTGGAGGCGTTGGTTGGCAATCGAGCCTCTAGTGATCCGACCTCATTAAGAACAAGGGCCAAAAGACGACACCGGACGGCAAGCGGTTGCTCATGAATCTCATATGCGCCAGGCGAAAACTCTTTGATATCCTGAATAATGAGGGGTAGAGTTCGTGACGAGTAACCATCTACAGGTCCAATGAATGCATTCTTCACTTCAAAGATGAGGGAAGGGTGTTCATCTAGGAGGCGAAGAGCGCGTCGGCCGACATGCTCCTTGAGTGTATCTCTTTGTTCGCTAAGTGTCTTTCTCCACTCTTCAGAAGTTTTTGCCACGGAAACTTCAGGTCCATTGCTCTCAGGTTCGATACGAGAGGAAAGCCCGTCAGTGTCAACGACTGCACCCATCTCGGTGTCAGCTTGTGGCTCATGGATGCTAGGCCCTGGCCCTGCATCAAAGCCCAAAGATTCATTCGAAGCTTGTGCTTCCACAGCAGCTTCTTCGGAAGCAGGATCCTCTGGTTCTACGTCAGGAGGGAACGGCAATGGCTGTGCTAGAAGAAACTCGGCAGCCGCGCTGACATTATTCCGCATACGAACCAATGCGCGTTCCGCTGCTGAACGGGGAAAGCCCATGTCGGACAATTGTCGTATAGCATTCTCGTCTGGTCCAAGCTGCCGGTGTAGGACATTGGGGCCTCCTGATATAGGCAAACCATCGGGAGCAGATTCACCCTTAGGCTCTTCATTCTCGCCTGCCATGAGCTCCAGCATTGTCTGGACAACTGATTTACAGACGCTCAGTGGTGCATGAACCAACCATGGTGCTTCCCATAACTCGCGGGCGAAGGGTAGAACAGCTGATCTCAGTTTCACAAGAAAATCTTGTGGCTCGAAGTACTCAGGGTCAGTGTCCTTCTTGTCCCTAGTAATGAGTAAAACGGTCTGCGGCGACTCAAACAATGGTTTGGAAGCCACCAGGGAATGTAAGAGGTGGAGAGCAACCTTAAGACCACCGAAGACGTGAACGAGTTCCTGCTTATCTTCTTCACTGCGATCTGCGGCCTTGATCTGAACAATACGATCCACGGCGAAGGCATATCGGCGGCAGATAGTCAACAAAGTGTCTAGGCCTCCGACCCTGCGAAAAGCCACCAAGAGCATCGTATGAATATTGCTCTGGGATGTGCGCTCTACGCATGTAAATAAGTAATGCATGAGCAATCCATTGTAATGGCACTGACCCTCAAACAATAAGACTGTAATCAGGCCCATCATCACCGTCCAGTATGCGTAAGATGCAAGTTTGTCATCTTCAGGAAGCTCTCAGTTGAATTCAGCAAACATACAGAACGACCTACCGGACCCTTCCCATTCAAGGTGACGTAAGGCAACCTTTGCCACATGGCTAACGATAGTCATAGCTTGACGCTTTTGACCAGCATCGGGGCTACGCCTGCTATACAAAGATGGCAACTTGACAACAGCTATGACAATCGGTTGAGTCAGAAATAACACTAGCAATTTGTCAGGAATACCTTGAAAGAACGGGGTAAGAGAAGTAGGAATTTGAGTTGCAATATATTTCAACGCTTTTGCATTGCGTTCCTGAGGACCGTCCTTTTTGGCACCATCCTTCGTCTTCGCTTCTTCCATTGAATGTTCTGATTCTGGCAGAAGGGATGATCGCACATCAGTCTCATTTGAGAGCTCAGGGGTCTGACCGAGCAATGAGATACCCTCCGCGGATGAACCCGGAATATTGCGACTGAGAGTTACGCCTCGCGCTGATAGCACACTTTTCAGAACAATATTTTCCCAGATGCATGCTCGGTGGAGAGCACCAATGTCAGGAAGAATATCCGATGCATCCGATCCCGTAAGACCTGATAACAAAGATAAGGAAGACCTGCCATGTGTATAAGAAGCGGACGAAAATATATCCGCCAAGAGAGTAACACGAGTATGCAGTGCAATAAGTTTGCGGAATTTAAGGTTAGCATCGACGAGTTGTTCCTCCGCTGGACGAATACGGTCAACACGAGTAGGGTAAAGGCCCGGTTGAACTCACTTGAAACGTCCACGTAACGCAACAATTTTGAATTGCTATCCATTGTGCCCCAGAATTCACGAGTTTCATTTAACGAAACCCGGACCTGAATTAGTATTTTGTTTATGGTCTGGGTAGGAGCAACTTCGGTCATGGCACGTAAAACCTGAACAAGTGCATCGGACCCAGGAGAGCTAGCGTAATTGTACGGGATGCATGGCAGAGTCACGATCCTGCCCAGGCGATCAAGGCCGTCTGTTTTGGTGACAAAATCACGACAGTGGGGTGTGTGTTGAAAGAGACCCTCGAGGAACTGCACAATAGTCGTCAAATTGGACATCTCGGTTGAATAGTTGTTCAGAATAACTCACACGTGCCATGACATCCACGTAAGCGACAATCACATTCTCAATGACATCTAGTTTCCCTTGGTCATTCTCGGACCCAGTATCAACAGTTTCGACACCTGGTACTGGGGTATCAGTTTGACTCGTAATATCAGAGCTTTCCATAACATCCATTTTGCTATCTTGCTCGGCCTTAGGGACAATCACGAGCCCATAATAGCTCTCTGTGTCTTTCTCTTCTATAAAAGCGTTACCGAGTTCTTCGATTTTTTCAAACACCGCGGCAATAGCAGCGAAAACCCCATCCTTGAGCGAAGGGTGATGCCTGATAAGCTCATCTACTGCGCTGCCGATGATAGCAGCGTTCTCCTTTTCAGACAATACTTTGAGGTGTCGCTCAGAGGTGAAAATGGAGAATATGCTCGGGACGATAGTAGGTTTTGACGCCAACTGATCTTGTCCTATCTGATTCAAGCACAAAGCACCAATTGCGTTGATGATGGCTTGTACAACCTACCAGCGTATAAGGGCGTTCAGCAGTCAATGCAAACTATGACCAAATCCTCACCTCAATTGAAGGCTCGATACCGCTTTCAACAGCTTTGTAAAAGGCTTCGGGGAGCTGCGCTTCCTGCAAAACGCCCAGGGAAGTAGGCTCATTGTGGACAAAAGTTGCCATAACATGAATGGCTAAAGGGATCCTAAGTTGTGAAACCAGGCAAGGTGTCGGGGAGCTCACCGATGGGAAGCACAGAAGGGCCAAACAAAGCCCTATGTTCTATAATTTCCTTGATGCTCTTGATAAGGGAGGAATCAATGAGTCCACGAAGTCCCTCAGACGTTCCGGATGTCTGCATCATGCGATGCAAGGTTCGTAGAGTATGTTTCAAGACATTGGCTCGCGAGAATGATAACTGGCCTGAGACTACTGTTAACAAGTACGTGCACTAGCAAATCCAAATTGACATACCATTGTTTCCATTCTCCTCGATGTCCAAGCCCACTTCGTGCTAGAATAACATCAGACTAGGATTCACTAGTTGACGAGTTACTGACCTCGATCCTTTGAACGACCGCATCGATGCCCCGGGCATTACAAAAAAGTTGGAAGGCATTAGGAAAACCATAAACAACATTATCAACCAACTGCATAGCTCTGGATATGATTGACAATCTCGACGGTGCCTTGTTCTCAATGAGCTGGATGAGCAGCGGGATCAGACCCGCCCCAACAATCATATTTCCACCCGAGGCATGCGATGCAAGAAAAGTCACGAAGGAAATTAAAGCTTCCACGAATGAATTTGGCAGTGTAGACTCGGGATTAGCGATGTCCGTGACTGTCCTTCGAAACAGTGACATGAGGGTACCGTGGTTAACCCCGGCATTAACTGCTGTCAACAGCTCTTGAATCTTGCTGCGATAGCGACCCATTCCATCCAGTGCTGAAATTGCAGCAGTCTGAACTGAACTTCGAACGCCACGGTCAAGATGAAGGAACTCTGCAATCTGAGCAACCAAGTCTGGCTCGTAGAGGAATATCGTCGACTGGGCCAAATTTTCATTCTGTGTAAGACCTGAAAACCGTTTAATATGCAACATAGTTTCAAAAAAATGCCACGAACAGAACACGGCAATTGCCAGCAGTCTAACGATAACAAGTTTGGCCCGCTCCTCGTGTCGTTCCTTGCACAAGGATCTCGCGATTCTGATCCTACACATCAATTCAAACTTTTCCTCGTCTGGCACTGAATAAGACTCGATTGTGTCAGCGAGAATCTCCATCGTGGATTTTGGAGAATGAGCTAAGGGTGAAAGATGCACAATGACGGGCGCAGTCGAAGCGGTCTTGCGGTGTTGTCCATCAAAGACATCCCCTTCTGTCGTAACAGAGGTCTTTTTCTCTTCCGAAGATGGTTTCCGATAGAAAGCGAAATTGACTTCGCTAGCGTCAGGAGGAAGAGCCGCCACTTGCGCTTGTTTCTTGTCGCTGGCCATGTCAGCGAACTCTAAACCATGCTCACGAATGTTAGGCCAACGTTTCGCTAGAGCCTGAAGACGAGCAGTTGAGATATTGAGAGCATGCGATACGGAGGCTTGCGCAGAATACTGCTGTGCAGGTCGTAGGAGCAACTGAAGATCTGCTACTAGGACATCGAGATCAGACGTAAAGAGAAGACTGCTGAGTCGCTGTTCTTGAAAGTTATATCTAGGTGCATGTGCATTCAATACACTAAAAAAAACGCACGTCGTAGGAGTTGAACAATTTTCTGTTCGTTGAGTTCTCTAACAGCAGCCTCTCAAACGCAAGGACATGACAAATTATTTTCTTTGTGAGAGGAGTAAAGTTGTTGACTTGGAGTTTATCAACGTCGTAGTCGCGGATAACGTCTTCCAGCACGGTGTCAAATTTGTTAAGGACCTTGATCCAAGAGTGCAAGTCGGAACGTGGCCATCTCCACGTTTCTATCGGACCCAAGACATCAGGTAAATCATCTGTAGGGGTCCTCAGTATAGTAGCTATCAATGTTGCTGTTTCCGCATGCTAGAAACGTGCTTTTGTCAGGACGTAAGTCAATAGCGAAAAACGCGGTGCTGACCGGTGATGAGGATTTCTTCGAAGACCTGGAGTGGATTTTCATGGTGTCCACCAGACCAACGCGAAGTTAGACGTCGATTCTGAGACCAGTGAGTGGCAAGAGGTTGCGCGAGCAAGTACGCGCGTAGTTTTGTTACACTTGTCACGCGGATCGGACTTGGAAATTCAAATATCTCCGAACAACCTTTTCATTAGGGAGACGTTATACATTAGAGGTGCGAGGATTGTGAGGTTTAAGTTCCTTCCTATACTATGCTTCGTTTTATTACCGAGGCAGTGACAGTATCAAGCCATATTGACGTCTCCTCCTTACAATGAAAGTATCCAATGCTACTCGTTGAACCACACAAATGTTCTAAATAGAGATGAAAAAATCACCATACATACCATGCCACTATGTTATGTACTCTAGTGCTTAAAGCATTCACCTCACCAGAGGGGTTCGCCTCTTCCACCAATCTCGCCTATATGCTAGGAGATAATCACCTTTTGGTTCGTCAGAACCTTACCTTTTCAGGTTTCTTCGGTGGTCAAACCGAAACACATAACATCACTCATTGATGTGAAGATGTGCATTGTTTCATCCTCATAACGCTTAATGTCAATTGCTGCCTTGAGACCTATCCGCATTCGACAATAAACTTACCAGGGGTACTTGTAAACTACCTGCCTGTCTATTTTCGTTGTTTCCATTACTTTCAAGGTCTGACTTGGAAAGCATGAGCATCACTTCCATGACGCGACCATACCCTGTTGTACCAGGGATTGATCATACAGCTGAAGAGTTCAACGATTCAAAGGGACAATATTTTGATGCTTACTGGTTCCACCTATTCATTTTTCTGTCGTTAAAGCGAAAGATAGGTTGCCATTGTAACATCCATATTACATGGCAGAAATAAATAGTATCCGCATCAGCCATTCAACTGTCACATCTAATTCTCACTTGCTAGATGTGAAAAACTAGTGGGTCAGATTCAAAGAGAGCCTCACAGCAGAGGAGAATGTGCTCTCAGCCAAA
Source organism: Gomphus sp. MG54 (assembly GCA_003314385.1). Taxonomy (NCBI): domain Eukaryota; kingdom Fungi; phylum Basidiomycota; class Agaricomycetes; order Gomphales; family Gomphaceae; genus Gomphus; species Gomphus sp. MG54. The sequence continues at coordinate 1,402 of QLPG01059322.1, read as the reverse complement.
ATCATAGAAGCCATGGCCCTAATCGATAAGCCCACCTCAACAGCCAAGACCACAGCCAGAGTGTTCAGCTAAATTGCTGAGGACGCAGCCACAGCAATTTAATACAAGCCACATCAAACACGGTCATCAGCTCAGCAAACCCAGCTCAATGAGATGTCGACTACATACAGGGATGTCATAATGATGGCCTCAACAACAGCATAGCAGACACCAACCTGTACCACCACTCTTGACACTAGAGTCCATACAAGGGAGGGTATCAAACAGAGGCAGGTACTAGTGGATGCTGCAAATGCAGGAGAATATGTCCTGGCAGACTTAGACAATACAGGCCTCACATCCAAGGCCAACAAGATCATCAAGGGAATGGGTATGGAAGGGGAAAGGGCAGTAGTCAGCATGAAGTGGCTCACCAATAGGGGCATCCTATTTGAGCTTAACATAGAAGGGGCAGCAAAGTAGCTAAGTGAGGCCAGGTACAGAATCTAATTCACAGAGGCTCTAGTACCAGATGCAAGAATGAAAGTGAGATTGTTCCTGCTCATCCTCCAGTTCACCCTTCTTCACTTTGGGCCAGAGAGAGAGGATGAGCTGCAAGGTATAGAGGAGGTCAATGGGCTCCTGCATGGCACCATAGACAAGGCCAGATAGATTAAGCCTAAGCAGCTGTTGGGAGAGATATGAGTAAGTGGTGAACACAGAAGGACCAGGTATCTGAAGGCACTGATAGCCTCAGTCACACATGACCAAGGCTGTATATATATATATATATAAACTAGACACTGTAAGGGCAACTCTCCATTAGTACTGATACCGGTGACTGCTGGAGGCTTGAACCAGCAGGACACCACCCAGCCCTGGACTTCCTCCTAGGCCTGACTCTGGGACTCTAACCCAAAGCCTACCCACAGAGGCTTCTCAGACTTAGGTAGAGAAGATCCAAAGGTTAGTCTATTACCAGCTACTACTAATATTGTTGCATACTTTAAGTAGAGGGGATCCAAAGAGAACTAAGTGAGGATCCACTTACCTAATCACTAGCTATATAGCTACTGTGTCACAACAAGTGCAAATAGTGGGGAATAACTGGTAACATAAATAAGGAAAAGGGGGGAATAGAATAGGGAAAGAGTAAGTCATTGTCAAGCGTTGGGTACTGACAGACTTCAGTACTGCCGAGGGGTGTTGGCGAAAGGTTGGGCAGACTATAGCCAAGTCCTGCAGGCCAAGAGTAGTGGCGTTGGCTTCAACATACTCGTGCATTGCACCCTACTTGCCGTGCATGCCACTGTATTTGCAACAGACAGATACTCGGGGGGATACTGAGGATGCCGGCCCAAGCTGAGGACTTAACAGAGGAGAAGAAGGTAGAAGGGCCTAAGCCTAGTTGATACCCAGAATG
>QLPG01059285.1:0-13771 GCA_003314385.1 Gomphus sp. MG54 | reverse complement strand
TTCGGTCATTGGCTGGGGGGTGCTACGTCGGTGTATTTGTCGAAGCGGCGTGTGGACTGAATGTACTTTAGAGTAGCGGGGATGATCTTGGGGTCGCCCAACAGCCGGTGAATGGAGTGGCTGGCCTTTCCTTCCTTGTGTCTGAGCTGGTTGCGCTGTTCTGTGTATCGTTGGCATTGTTTGCATAGGGCTGTGTCTGATACTTTTATCTTCTTAAGGAAAGAGTTGAGGGACACGTGGCCGGTGCGCAGTTGTATGAGAATGCTTGTCACCCTACGGGGCAGGGAGCTCAACATTTTATAAGTCTGGTGATTCGGCAGTTTGGAGTCGATTTGAGACATTTTGGCATATCGGGGCGATTTTGACCAGACTCTCCTCCAGCGCTGGAGGACAGACTTCTTCCGGTTGGCCTTCAGGGCTACAATACTTGCCGGAAGGCGCTTTCTGAGAGGCTCTGGGAGGTCGTCGGTGCGGGTAACGTCCCCTCCGGCTGCTCTCTTTGTCTACGTCGGCTAGCTCGTTTCCTTCGATTTCCATGTGGCCCGGAACCCACTCCAAATGGATGTGCAGGTTACGGCGTTTGCGTTTCAGTCTCCGGATGAGCATGTGGGCTGTATCTAGTAGGTACTGTGCGGGCTGGGTCCTGTTGTTTTGCAGGGCCTGGATGACAGCTTGATTGTCGAGGGCAATCAAAACAGATCTAGCGGTTTGAAGGGTTTCTAGTAGTGTTAGTGCCAGAATCACACCCACAATTTCTCCTTCAAAAACTGTGTGTTTAGAGTCTTTGCCTAGCCTGTATCGAAGGGCCTTGCTAGTCCCCGAGAATTTGAGTTATGATCAAAATGAGATGCCATGATACGATTTTCAAATATTTCAACACCTGGGGGTTCAACCGGACGAGGGCAGGAACACTCATTTCGGAAACGGCTAAATGACAAATTTATTGTCTCCATAAGGGACAAAACAAGGGCAATAAAAGGGATGCTTTTATGAAAAAATAATTTGCGGCCTGCACCAGGTTTTGGATCATCGCAAGGGATGTCCCGGTACTCCGGAGATTGCAACTCCGCCCGCTACAGGTTTGCGCCGTACCTGATACCCTGAGTAGCCATCGATCCGAGTAGACTGCGAGAAAGGACTGTGCTGAACCCGCTCAACATTATGACCCTGGGGTGGCCCAGACTCAGGGTGTCCTCTGACCAACTTCGCTAGGCGCTACCATACATGGATGGTGGTGGGAATGAAGAGAGGACTAAGCGTGCCACCTGCAACTTCATCACGAAGCCAGAAGAACCGCAAATCAAAGCTGAACGCCATCCACACTGCTTACATATTACACTGTGGATCCATGAAGTAAATGAGTGTCGGTTGATCATGCTATTCGCAAAATTACCTATATCACTATCAGGAGGCTGCCAACGATCTTTTGATAATTCAACGGGTCGAACGGCTTCGGGTAATGTCGTCCATCTCAAGGCAATATCACAACCTCTCCTGACTTTTGCCCTCTTGTAAAATTTCTATCCGGAGGTATGCAACTTGCGCGTTTTCGTCAAATGATCAGCTGCTAGTCATGCTATGCCTGAAGCCGCTCCCACTCCCTGGTGGTTCGCCTTTAAAGCCCAACATGTTTCTCTCTAGTCTCTTCACTTCCCGATCCGCTATTCTACCACTTTTTTGGGGATGATGAGAGCTTTCATTCTCAGTGCTCTGCTCTCGCTGGGGGCTGGTGCATTAGGTCAATGTGTCTCTTCGGCGCAATCCTGCCTCTCCTCGATCTCTAATTTACTGGTACTAACCTCTTCAAGTCCTGGCTTCGCCGCTGCTACCCAACCTTATAACCTCCGACTGTCCCCTAGCCCATCCATCGTCGTTTCTCCGTACATGGTACAATTTTTTTTGTATATTCATCGTGCTGATCTTTGATATGTTTAGAACTTCTGAAGCACAGATTCAGTCAATTGTTGCTTGTGCTGCAAACGCAAGCTTGTCTGTATCTGCGAAATCCGGGGGCCACTCTTACGCTGCTTATGGCCTGAATGGCAATATTGTTGTCGATTTGAGTAATCTCAAAGGCCTCACACTTAATTCCGATGGTACTGCCGTTGTGCAAACTGGGAATAGGTTAGGTGATGTTGCCACGGGAATATTCAATCAAGGGCAACGTGCTCTCGCGCACGGTTCATGCCCATATGTAAGACAGTTCTTTATACAGGATCTTACATGAACTAAATTTCTCTAGGTCGGGTCAGGGGGACATACCCTTTACGGGGGTTTCGGATATTTCAGTCGCATAGGAGGATTGTTGTTGGACCAAGTAGTTTCAGCACGTGTGGTACTAGCCAATGGGACTCTCGTCACTGCTTCTAACCAATCAAACACTGACCTTTTCTGGGTATGCAAAATTGAATTTGGCCAAGCGCATCTGCTTATCCACATCCACTGTAGGCAATCCGTGGAGGTGGCCCTTCTTTCGGCATTGTTACAACCTGGACCTACCAAACTGTCCCAGCTCCGCCTACCACCGTAAATTACCAGATTAATTTCGGCTTTTTGTCTATCAGTCAAGTGGTGTCTGCCTACCTGGCTTGGCAATCTTTTGCGACCACGGCTCCGAACGAGCTCGCCATGGCTGCTGTACTCGGAAGGTCTAGCGGAACAGTCTCCTTGACATTTTCTGGAAATTACTACGGATCGGTTTCTCAGTTTCAGTCCGTCATAGGACCGCTGATGAGTTCACTTCCCACCAGCGCCAGCTTATCGTCGACCGCATTGGATTGGATTGGAGGACTAGAAGCTCTTGGTGGTGGTTCGTTGAGCACGTCTCAGCCCGACATAGTGCGTAACTGGCTTAGGTTCCTCGAGGTCATGCTGACGTGAAAGACAGCATGACACCTTCTTTGCAAAGGTTGGATATCATTGATTGTATCTCGTCCTGACATCAACTAATCTCAAATCTATAATAGTCCCTCGTAACCACAAGTCCCTCTTCCAGCAGTTCTATCTCGTCATGGATTAATTACTTGGCAACGTCTGGATCCTCTAGTGACACCAGCTGGTTTGTCCAGGTCGATCGTGAGTTTAGACGCGCATCTTACTGTACTAGATATCCCTGATGCATCTATAAAGTCTATGGTGGTGTGATTTCGTCAGTCCCTGCAAATGCAACAGCATACGCTCAACGCAACGCATTCCTCGTGTATCAACTTTATGCATCGTCGGGCAACAATCAGCCACCTTATCCGAATGACGGGATCCCCTTTGTCAACGGCATGTTGACAGCTCTCGAGCCAAACCCTCAGGGCGCGTACGCTAATTACATGGATCCCACGTTGACTACGGCACAATGGCAGACACTGTACTTCGGGAGCCATGTGCAGAGACTCCAACAGATCAAGACAGCCGTCGATCCGAAGGACGTTTTCAAACTTTCCGAAGGATTCTAATGTGTTTTGTATCAATTATGTCTATTTCCCTTTTGGACAATATCTGTTGTGAATGTAGCACACAATAATTCAATTTTTATTTCATGGTGTTAGCATTGCATTCCATTGGTGGAAGCTCAGAATCGCGTGCTTGCTTATCTGACATCGGTGTTCAGTGACCCTGCGTGACCGGAACGCACTTAAACTCCGGTCATGAATCGCTCCAAGGTTACTACATTATGGTCTTTACAGGCACCTAACGTGTGTGACCCGGGCTATCCGCAGTTCGCCGTCTCCTGCACACTAAGTCTTTGAGCACCTTGTGCAGTTAATGTAAACTGGGCTTGTTTTCCATAATTCGGCCAGCTGCGCTCACATCTATACCCGACTACATCAACATATGCCGCTATCGATGGGACCTATGGACATCGTGTATGTCTAAACTGAGTCGCAACCCTGCCTCGTTCTGCCCTCTGCTCTGCCTGTTCTACGTGTTACTGCCTTGTTGCCATGGGGTCTTCATGTCGAGATACTTCTGGAGCTGAATGATGCTGGACTTGCACTGGGGTCGAGCCTATAGTGGTAAAATGTTATAGATGGACATGCTTGCGACGTGCGATGTGCAGCGTGCTGCATCCGATTGATGTCTGTCTTGTCGTCCTGTCTCCCAGGCTCGGTCAATTCAATATCACCAGACTCCACGGATTGTGCTTAACTGCCTCATTGCAGGCGCTCTGAACATGATACCTAGTGTGACCGACGGGGATAAATGCTGCCCAACTTCTCCCCTTCGTCCCCAGTTACAGAGATCTATCCAGTTTCTGACTACCATTAGTCAGTGTACCTCATCCCTTCTCCGTTCTCCTCTCACGGCTTGCAGCAAGCACCTCGCCCATATGTGCCAACGTGTCATTTCTACCATCACCCACAGTTGTGGCCATGAAACTCCTCACAACGGAGAATTCAGAGAGGTATGGTCCATATATCTCTTTTTAGTTTAATCTGATTCATTGTTTTACTTTATCTTTATTTTATGTTTTTTAATCAGGAGGACTGCAACTCTCGGTTCTGCGTGCACTCAGTCCTCCACGGAGGCAGTGCCTGCAGCCGAAACTGCCATGACACTTGTTCTCGGCTGTGCGTCATCTTTATTCTTTGTTGATATGGTCTGACCACTGGTTCTTAGTCGAGTGCCTGCTAGGACCGAGAACGTTGGATATAGCCCCTCATACTGTATGCTTTGTGCTGCGAGCGAGCCGCACCAGTCTAGGCAGAGCAACCAGTAGCACTGATCATTCATCCAGATTCTGCAATATTACAACGCATATATAGACGACTCATTTATATGCCCATGGGAGAGAGGGGGAGGGGAATTGAATACATATGTAGACTTTTCATGTTTACGAATGGGTTCTGATATCAACGTACTATACCTGTGCTAGCTCACTTCGTATATTTTAATTCGTCTTCTGTTTGGGTGTCCTTGTCTATTTCGTGATGGAATGAGAAAGCATGTTTGTTACTGATGAATAAAAGAGCAAGGACTTCGACTCTGTACAGACATAATCGCAAAGCCGGTGGACTCCATGGTTCTGAAGCTAGGTGCATGGACATCAGATGCCTGATGTTAAAAGAAGAGGACGAGCACTTCCTAACGATTGTTTTGTTTGGAACGATGTAACGTTCATACCAACGGAAGAGAATGACTTTTGGTAATACATTAAAATATCGCTGGTTTATCACACCAGGATGGCCACCTTTGACAACATTGCTGAAGCTGAGATATACCAGCTAAATCGCAGCAATTATTTAGATACATTTGAGTAATCCCCTACCATCTAAAGCTATTATTTTGTACGGATCTTCAACTTATAGATCTGGCCTCGATAACGATTGAGTTGCTCGGAGAGCTCTTTCCATCGGTCTTCCATAAATTTTCGGGGCATCCTTTGAAGGGCTTCTGGCGAGAGATAACCACGGTTTTCCCATTTTGTATACCAAACTATTGAAAAATAAACGCAAGTCAGCGAGGACAGAGGTTCCTGAGGATGGAGACACACGGATGTCAGGTTTGCGGGTGGGTGCAGCGCTCAAGCGAGATCTGTTGTCTTTAAGGCAGTCCCGGAGAGCAAGGGCATTGTAATGCTTGCAGAAGATAGAACCACCCTTTGCCTCAATCGCGTTAATGGCAGATTTTGAAGCGCGGGAGGCGATTATGTGTATGGCGGAGGTGAGATAAGATGCACCGTCACCAAGAACTTTTATACCATCGTGAGCATCATGAACGCAGCCAGAAAGAAGGAGACCCCGTGCGGTGATAGGATTGTCACGAGTCGAGGAGAGGCGACCTTGGTTGATCCAGGCTTGTAAGCGGTCAAGGTTGACGGGTGCCCAAGTACGAGCATTTCTAGACAAGAATGATGGGGGTGCAGCTACGATAGCAGCGAGAAACACACTGGTTGGTGAATCCACGTTTCGGAAAGCGTTTTATGATGCTAGTCTGACCACCCTCGAAGCCTGCTTTTGGTTTACCGTTTCCTGACCGGGATTTCTGACCTTTGTGTCCTCGTCCAGATGTGCCCCCATACCCTGAGCCTTGACCACGTCCAACCCGTTTTTGCTGAATAAAAAAGAATAAATGAGGATCTTAAAGGAGATAATAGCAGAGACTCACATTGAACGTTGACCTTGGGGCAGGCTTTAGTGTAGTAAGAGAGATACGGGTGGGCATTGGTAAAGTGACAGGTGTGACATCGACTAAACGTGACAGCAGCGCTCGTTGTTGATACCGCGTTGTGCAACGAGCACCTACTCGTCTAGTTTTCGTTCTTCCGCTCTTTTCTTTTACTGCCACCACCCCTTATGTCCAATACGACCTGGGGTATGAGAAGGGACAGGCCACCCGCTCTCGATTTCAACTGTGGAGACTCTCAGGTAATACTTTTTCCACGCCATTTTCTAGTTTGTTGTCATCGATACTCACGTCTTGAAAGCCCCTTGCCCCCCCTCCTCCCCTCTCAGATGCTGAGCGTGCTCCCTCGTCAGGCTCGGCCGGTTCTTCTGCGCTTGATCCTTATTACTTTTCTGCCAATGATCCAAACCCCACTACTCCAGACCCCATTCCCCCAACTACACCAGCAAGAGACCCAGCTGCAATTGACAGGCGTGGTCTCGTTGGCGTAGGAGAGCTGGCTACACCTCGGTGGGCTACTCGTGGAGGCACCCGTCCATCCTGGAAGACTAGTCCACCCTCTGATCCAGGCGACGAACCTGATCAGCCAGTTGACGTCCGGGAAGATGAAAGCGATTTCAGCAGTCCTTGGACAATTGAAGCTATCGATGGTGATGGGGACGAAGTCGAGGTATGCGTGCATTTTTCATTGTGCCAAGCGCTGACTCACTTTATTCAAGTTTTTACCGTCCCAACCAGAGCCTCCTGCCCACCGCGCCGTTCGCACCAAACATTCCATGACTGAAGAGAGTGGTAGCGAAGAGATTCTTTACCCTCGCAAACCTATGCCAGAGTTGAAGATGCCCGACCAGACACCACGTGCCGCCTTTTCCCAGGATCAGCCCGCTGTACCGTCGGCATCAGCCTTGACGTCTGTTCCAATTCTGGAGCCAACAAGTCCAGCTACGTCTGATGCTGCCCCTCCCCCCAGTTCCTTTGCCTCTCATTCCAAGACAAAAAAGCGCACATCAGATGAATTTCTTATGGATCATACGTCTGGGATTCTCGTATCTGCCTCTTTGAAAGCCGAATCCTCCCTGGCCTCTAGTGCCACTAATGCAGGTACCACTTCGAGAAAGCATCGTAGTCTAGGAGCCCCTGCTACTACAACGAGCAGTCGCCTCAAGGAACGACGTCGGGGGGCCGGCAGCACTGTCCTCGACCTCGACGTCCTCTCTACTAAGTCTCAAACATCTGGCCCGGGAAATAGCAAGCACAGTCGTCACGCTTCTGCGTCTGCTTCTGCGTCTTCATCTTCGGATGGTGCCAGTCGACGTACTCTTAACCATGGGCACGCCGCCGACTTCTCCCATCTTCCTCCCTCGCCTTCTTCCTCCTCTATCCAACACTTTCTTCGTACAAATCCAAGCACTGTTCCCGTTGCGGTCGCGAATGCCAACCCATCATCTACGGGTGTGACAACTCCGCCAACGCATATGTCACCATCCGTTGGACATTCGCTCCTCCGAGGCGCCCAAGAAGGTTGGTCGGCTCTCGATGATCAAGAGACAATCGAGGCTCTGCGTAAACTTGACGGTATTTCAGGCAAGACGGCTCACGCCAGATCCTCTGTGTCTTTGAGTGGAAGCAAATCCGGTAGTCGACCTGGGACGCCGGGACGCTCAGCTGCAACATCGCAGTGGGAGGGAATCGAAGGCAAGGAAAAGCCCAAACGTCATAGCGCCGTCGCCTCCAGAGGTAACGAGGATGCAAAAAGTAGACGGAGTAGTGCGGGTAGTGGGAAAGATCGCAGTGAGCCAGAAACTCATGTCGATGTTATGCAAGAGACTAGTGACTTGAGGGTTTCACCACGAGCACCGACTCTTGGGGACGATTCGGCGCGTTTGTCACCCCTGACTTCTCCTCCTACGGCCCCGCCAGGTCGCGGGGCACGCCGTCCTGGAAGTAAAGATGGTCTACCAAATACACGCTCAAGCTTCACTCCCAAACGTGGGTCAGCTTCTTCGACGAACTTCACGGGCACACCTACCACAAGCTCTCGTGATTCAACAACTTTTTCTACAAGTACCAGTGCTACATCTGCGGTTTCTGCTCGGTCTTCTCTCAGTAAAAATAGGCGGAATAGTGCAGGAAGTGATGTTTCAAGCGTTCACTCGAGCGACGCGACAAGCCTGCGTGATCGTGCTGCAAACCTCGCGACTCTTGGAATTGACGCGCCTGAGGAAGACCGTGTCCCCCCTGTCCCACCTCTTCCTAAGGACATCGCTCCTTACAAGTCACCCATACCATCCTCAACTAACCTTGCCTTCCCCGTTGTTTCTCATACCGATGACCCTGATAGAACAATATCCCTCGACGTTCCTCCCCTATCATCGCCTGTGAAACCCAGTCCTGCATCACCGCCTGTAGCTTCAGCACCCCAGCCGGGCCGCACGCCTTCTAAGAAGTGGAGTTTCTCTGGACTCAACCTTAAGCTACAGTCGTCCTCGCGTGAGTTGCGGCAAATGAGCACATCGGCGTCTTCTATGTCTCCCGAGCGCCCAATCTCTTTCGCTTACACTACCGATCCTGTAGGATATCCTGAGCCTACATTCTCTTCTACGTCATCATTTCGTACAATAACGGATGCTTCAACTTCCAATATTACTGCGGATGTTGACTCGCTTACGGCACGGTCTTCCATGTCCTCGCTCCGCGTGCCTATGTCTCCCGCTTCTACTTCTCCTGGAGGGTTCCATAACCGAGACCGATCACCTTCACTCACTAGCTCCCGAACGCCAGAACGACCGGGTACTGCGTCCAGCACCAGCACGCATACCACAGGACAGCCTCCGATCAGTCCCCGTTTTCACCAGCCGCAATCTAGCAGGCTTACTCCATCCGCTATTCCATTTCTCCGACGCTCCTCGAGTCACAGTCTTTATCAACAACCGCAATCATCTTCTAGCTCTACATTTCCGTCAGCACCGGGCTCTACCACGAACCTGCATGCGACATCTGCGGCAGTAACATCACCACCTCCGACAAAGGAACCATCGCAGACGCCTCTTTCGCCTACCAAAAAGAGTTCTGTGTTTGGTCTACCGTCCTTGCTTAAAGGTTCGAGCTCGAAGAAGAGTTTACAGGCTCAAGCAGACAAAGAAAAAGAGCGGGAACGAGAACGGGAAGAGAAACGTGAGCGGCAGCTGGAAAAGGAACGTGAAAGGCAGCAGAAGAAGGAAGATGATAAGGAGAGAAGTGAGAGCAGAATTTCAGTGCTTATGGGCCGTAAGCGAGGGAAGGTCCGTCTTACGTCGCCTCCTTTGACCTGTCTCATTTTGAGATCACTTTTTTTTCACGACAGACACTTTCTTCTACAGAGCAGAGGAAGTCTAAGTTGGTGCCATTGCCTCCAATGCAAATGTCAGCCATCCCGCCCGCAACTGCACAGCGTGTAGCTAACCTCAAGCCTACCACGCCTAGCCCCATCTCAAGCAACCCACCCACGGTGACCCGAACGCCCACTATCTCTTCGCGTGTTACCGCATCCACTGTCAGCTCAATGAACAAACAGTCTGATGCCTCGCTCCGCGCGAGCCGACACCCGCTTCCCACCATTGCTGGTTCGCCGTCTATAAGTACCAACGGCAGCCAACCGTCCAATACTCAACCCAGTTCTAATCAAGGTTCAGTTTCGTCGCAGAGCACCCTCACAAAAGAAACCCCAACTAAGATTCCGCGCATGGCGGGTCGGTCGTCCACAGTGCACTCTCCAACAACGGTGAAGTCAAGTACGTCTATGGTAGGTTCTCGGCGAACAAGTCTCAACCTCAGCACTTTCAATGGACCGACGGACCCGCAGAACACTTCTTTTGACGAGTTTGGTGTTCTTGAAAACGGTGAAGGCAGTTCTAAAGTTCAGGCCACGCCATCAATGCATCGGACGTCTGTTCGCGCCTCTCCCCAGTCAAGCTCCCGTGTTCCACGCACCGTTCCTAACTCATTATCTAACACGACGCTTCCGCGCAAGTCTACCCGTGACTCAATATCATTCACCGGTCTTCGCAAGTCGTCTACGGGTTCCATCGCCATGCTGCCACCTCCACAGCCTGATCCTGGTCCCCGTACTAACCGGCTTTCTGTGTTGTCTCCGTCCAAGTCATTGAAACTGCTTGCACCAAAGCTATCTTCTTCGACCCCTTCAAGGTCGCAAGCGGCAAGCTCCTCTTCACCCGTGTTGTTCAAGACCACTTCTGCGTCTTCAAGCCGTCAGTCCTTGTCTTCACCTTCACCAGCTCCATCTGCTGTAGATGAAGAGGAGATTTTAGGCGATGAAGAAATGATGGCGTATATCAAGCGTCAGCAAGCGAGAAGATTGGCCAACGGAGCCAAGAAAGAAGAGCTTGATGAGCTTCTCAAGTTCCCTGAACCTTCTACTCCGGTACCTGCATTAACTCCAAACGGTGTGTTTACTTTCGACACTGAGTAAGCAATTACTGACGATCTTATTTAGCTGTTCTTTCAGGCTCTCTTGGCGCACACTTATCGCTTTTCGAACGGCAGGAGATACTTGACTACCCGTCGGTGCACCACGTAGGTCAGGGCAGCAAGAAGACACCGGCAACGGTCGAGGTCACCACAAACAATTACGGTTACGATGATGAGCGCGGCGATTATCTTGTTATTGAGCACGACCATCTGGCATACCGCTACGAGGTCTTGGACACACTTGGCAAAGGTTCATTCGGGCAGGTCTTACATTGCAGAGACCATGCAACGGGCACATCAGTGGCTATCAAGATTATCCGTAATAAAAAGCGGTTTCATCATCAAGCCCTGGTCGAGATCAAAATTCTAGAAAACTTACGCAAATGGGTATGTCTTATTGTCTTTTATCTTTGGTGATTATTTAAAAACTTCCTTTGACAGGATCCTGACGAGAAGCACTACGTAATTAAGATGACAGAACACTTTTATTTCCGCAACCACTTGTGCATTGCTATGGAATTATTAAGTATCAATCTCTACGAACTAATTAAGGCCAATGGTTTCGTTGGTTTCTCGACGAACCTTATACGCCGATTCACTTCCCAGATGCTTGCGTCGCTTGCCTTGATGCGACAGCATCGCATTGTACATTGCGATTTGAAACCCGAGGTTCGCGAAATCGCCTCGTGTAAATGGTGACCCGGAACTTACTTTTTTTCGAATAGAATGTTCTTCTACGTCATCCTGCTAAAAGTGGCATCAAGGTTATTGACTTTGGAAGCAGTTGCTTCGAACACGAGAAAGGTCCTTTTCTCTTCGTTTCAAAACCCTTCCTCTTGTTCCCTTGTCACTGACTAGCAGTCATTATAGTCTATACTTACATCCAGTCGCGCTTTTACCGTTCTCCTGAGGTTATTCTTGGCATGAACTACCATACAGCCATCGACATGTGGAGCCTTGGTTGCATTCTGGCCGAACTTTACACGGGATATCCCATTTTCCCTGGTGAAAATGAGCAAGAACAGCTGTCATGCATAATGGAAGTTTTAGGTATACCGGACAAGGACTTGATCAACCGGAGTTCCCGGAAACGATTGTTCTTTGGTACGTGTCTATTAAATATGCTGCAAGTCATCATCTCATGTTTTGGCGTCCGACAGATTCGACCGGCGCCCCTCGTCCTGTCGTCAACTCTAAGGGTCGTCGACGTCGACCTGGCACCAAGACGCTCGCGCAGGTACTGCGGTGCGAGGACGAGCTTTTTGTCGATTTTATAGCGAAATGCCTGATATGGGATCCCGAGCGACGACTGAAGCCACAGCCCGCAATGCGCCATCCATTTCTAACGGCCACGCGCAGTAGCCGTGGCCTCCGAACGATCCCATCCACGCCATCTAAGAGTCTTCTTTCATCTTCCTCCAACTCCGTCAGCAGCAGTAGCCGAAATAATAATAAGATCACTGAGACGCCCAAGAAGTCGCAGATTGGAGCGCCAACGCCATTGACTGCGCGTGGAACACGCGCACCGACTGCAACTGTACCACAAACTCCCGTGGGTTCCAGTACGCTTCAATCTCTTGGTCCTCGATACCGGTCGTCAGTCTCTTCTCACCATTCATCCCGCTATGTGGTAAGGGTTACTATGACGTTGGTGCTTTACGTTTATAGCTGATGTTTATCTTATAGACGGCTGCAGCCGCCAAATGAACTTTTACCTTTTCTTTACGTTTTCACATTTGCATTGATCGTCATCCGCTAGACGTCTCAAAATATCCAAGGCTGGCCTTTAAATACCCAGTCAGTGAATCTCATGTTTGTGCTATCGATTTTTTTTTTCATTCTTCTGTGCAACTCTCCGTAAATATGCAATGCAAAGCATCTTAACTCCAATTCTTGTAGAGTATTTTGGCTCGGATAATTAATACATAGCTGCGGACTGCTCACTTGCTTCTGTTTTCTGTTACCTGACGTCTGGTGTGTTTGACATGTGATTTGATTTCGCTATGAGTTTTATGTGGCATGATAATAAATTATCGAACGCAGATCCTGGGACTTGGTGCTCTTTGTAGGGGTGTTGATTTGATGTCTAGATCAAGCTTTCTCGATGGAGGGCGCATGCGAGGCGGAGAATGCGTTCGGTATTATACTCGTCGTGTCTTCTCTAGATCATATCTGTTTATTAACTCTTCCTATTCCCCACGCACAGACAGATGGAGCATCGAACCGCTGCCTGCCATTGAGAACGGGGCACAACTTGAGAAAATGGTCCTTCGATTCCTGAGCTGGACCAAGGCGAATGGTATTTGCCAGTTTCTTTTTTTCAAGCCAACGAAACGTTACGTAGTCATTTGGACGTATTTTCGATTGAGTGATCCATTTATGGGCGTTAGAGTTGTATTCGACATTATTTGATGTTCTTGTTGGATGTTCTTGTTGATCTGTAAGTCCTGATGCGTCCGGAAGAGCTCCTCAGACCGCGTTCTTTCCCGCATAGAACGAACCCAAAGAGCGTCCGCTTTTAATCTCCTGCCAGATGGGTGTTTTTCCTTCACACCCGCCAGGTGTATGGATGGATTGCAGGCTCTGTCCAGAATATAATAAACGACTCAGCATATCATTAATCCACGGCGTGACTGCCTCATCTGGAATCACTTCTGATGTGTCTATGACTCCTAAGGAGACTATAAGTCAATCGAAGGGATCTTCGTAGGTTACTTCGATGAATCCAAGGCATACAAAATTTTGGATACCTCGAACGCGTAAAGTCCTCAAATCAAGAGACGTTATATTCGACGAATTGAATCATATTGACCGACATTCAAGGGATGAAGAAGAAACACCAAACCTCTGGACCGTCTCTGAAGTTCCCATCATTATTATTCCATCCGTCTCTGCTCCGAATAATCAAGAGTGGGAAGAAAATGATAGATTACCATTTCTTCCATCACCATCAATTGAAACCATAACCGAAGAAGAAGAAGGCGACGAGAAGGACGAAGTCGAAGCTATAATAAGTGTTGAGGGAAGTGGAGAAAAAGAGAAACAAGTTGAAGAACCATTGCCCGAAGAAGACAAAGAAAAAAATGTTGAGACTGAAGAAACCATTAGAGACGTAGCTCCTAGCGCACCGAAGGATTTCGAAAAAGGTCCATGGATGGATGCCACGAATATCGAGTATGGAAGAGGG
>QLPG01058950.1:0-17760 GCA_003314385.1 Gomphus sp. MG54 | reverse complement strand
ATCGCTCGCATATGGTATATATAGACATCGTACGTAAACCGGTAAATACGCCGTACATGGTATGATTCCGTTCTTGATCCGGTTCCGACGCGAACAAAGGGCTACGGCCCCCGGTCAAGCAGCAAAGCAGCAAAGTGTCTGCTGGTCCACAGTAGTCAGTGCGATCACTGTGGAATGTTATGGAGGTGCCACCGCCGCGCGGCCCGTATTCTGTGACTGATAGCTGGCAAGCGAACAAAACCAAGCAACCCGGCAGAGCAAAATAAGCACCCCAGAATGCCGATATCAATCTAAATACAAAAGAGTAAACACGAGTGAACCACGTGGCCGAGCCATACTGGGATAGGATGGTAAACTTAAACACTCTGGCATTGGAATCAAGGTGTGGAATAACTATTGGGTGTGAAGTGGACCGTGCTAGTGACCTGGTGCAAGGCTGTAGAGACCAATGCGTGTATGTGTGTTCAAACAAATCCCGCTAGAAATAACATGTGCGCGGGCGCCGCGTTCCTGGTGTCTGGAGTGCGGTGAGAGCTGGATATAGCAAGTACTGCCCCTAACTTACGTGCAGGTGGTGCAGATTCAGGTCTGAGTGTGCGACGGTAAACTAACTGAAGCACATCCACCGCCAGAGGGTATGGTGTACAACGGCATATCCGGATAGCCGAGCAATTATTGGGGAATCAGAGCGTGAAACACAGAAGCCGACTCCCGACACACTTGGCCCCACGGTTTTGAAGCGCCTTGACCGTTGACTAAGGGTGAGCGGATCAAATACAGCCCCATACCCGAAGCGTGAAGGCGCGCGGGGAATTGAATCGAAAGAAGCTTTGGTAGCTGCAAGTCGAAGTCGAAGCAGCATCGCTTAATTGTTTGTTCCAAGATTGACGGTGAGTAGAAGGTGGGCATACATACCTACTGGTGAAATCGCTGCGGTACATACGTGGCTGCGAAGGGGTCTTTCAGGGTGGTTAGCAGTGTTCGTAGGGGTGCTACGTGAACATTGACCCTTTGTACTCATCTTCCTGTGGGGCCAGTTCTTAGCCCTCGCCGCCGTAGCCGCGACACACGCCTGCGTTTGAGGATGCCCAAGGCGTCTGGGCCGCCCAGCGTGGATCCGGTTTCCCGACGCCAAGGCGTCCTTGCGTGGCCGCCCCCCGTTCGACGTCCGACTGGCCCGGATCTGACGGTGCGCACAATGCCGGAAGTGGCCAGACTGCCGGGCGTGGACTTCCTCCGCTCAAAGGCCGGTTACGTAATGGAACGATCCAAGGTTGCCGGATGTGGCGTAATCAGCCTGCTCGATCTGGCTTATTAATATCTGTATGCAATAGAGCGCTACAAAGGTATAAAGTCTACCAACCGACGTCGACCTGCTTCCATCCTTCTTTCTTCCCACTCTCCTGCCATGCTCCCGTACCCGAGGGAGATCACACCGCTTGCAGTAAGTATCAGTCATTATCTCTCTCCATGCTGTCTGACACCCCTCCAGCAGCGCCGCATCCATTCTCCGTCTCTCCCGGACTTATGGGTGCCCTCCGTTGCCGCCAATACCACTAGTACCACCAATGGTGCCGTCAGGTCCCGCTCCAGGACGCCTCAGCACTCCCCCTCCGCGACGCACGCCCGCCCCAGCCTGCATGCTCTCGCCGTTACCAGCGTCACCCTCGCGTCCGCGTCCGGATCCGTTTCCGTTTCCGCGACAGGCCCTGGCTCTGACATGGCGTGCCCCCTCGCAAAGCACAACGCCACGCATACTTCTGCACCGGTAGTGCCCGTGTCGCACTTTTGTTCGTCTGCTCCGTCCTCTGACGAATACATCCCCTTGTGCGAAAATCTCACTCCTGGGTTTCACTCCACAAAGAAAGCCGACGCACTCTCGACCCCCACGCGTCGCCCCAGTAAACCCACGCCAGGTCTCCCCCTCACGCCTCCCCTTACCCCCGCTAGCACGCGTCCCCAAGGCTCGGACGCGCAGTACGAGAGCGGCGCGGAGCAGGCTTATGCTTACGAAGAGCAGGCATATCTGCACGATGGACACGCAGATTCTTACTCCGTCGCAGACAGCGATGTGGGTAACCTCGACGTCACCGTGCACGACGCCGGCTTGTACCCCGCAACCTTTGACATTTCACAATTCGATCCATATACTGTCTCAGGCCCAGTTCCCGCATCCGCGGATTCCCATGCGCACCCACTCGCGCATGATCATAAGCACGACGCAGATTCTCTCCATCCTTCCACCCTCGCAGTGGATGCTGACACCGTGCCGTCCCTCCCCTCTCCCACCTCGCCCACCTATCCTCCGCCGAGGCCCATTCTCCACGGAAAAGCTCACGGGCAGCGCCCTCCAGCACACTCGCACTCAGATTTCCAGTGTGATGACGGTCGTGTCGTTGTATCTCTTCAAGTTCCCCGCGAGCGCGCTGCTATCCCCGAATCTGAGTCTGCTGATGCCACGGAGACAGAGTCTGACACCCCTACGACTGATGCTGCGGAGATAGATAATAACCCCCCTAGTCGCTTCCTGTTTGTGAGTATTTCGCGTTCTTTTCGATCTTTGTTTTTGGACGTGTTGATTTGCTGGGACCCCTTCGTCTGCTTTTCTTTGATTCTCATTTATGACATTCATTTCCTTATTTGGTTTTTTTTTGATATCCCGAGAATCGTGGATTCTTTTGATGCCGAGTCTTTTCAGATCAGTTTCTATGATCTTCTTCTCCTCATCTCTTAATTCCGCTCCCTATTCCATCATCAATTATCTCCCGCATCATATACCATCTTGTTAATTTCTATTTTCTTTCCCTTAACTCCGTCCTTCTCCCTCATTCCCTTTCCATCTAGGTTATATTCGGGTATATACTCCCATGTTGTTACGTCTTCTTCCTTCCTTCTCTCTCCACTATCGCTCTTCATTTCTTCCATCCTCATAATCTAACTCGCTTTATCTCAATGCTATTCTTTCCTCGGCAGGTAACAGGAATTCCACCCACCGCGAATTCGGCGTCTCTTAAGCATGCTTTCGTGGTATGTGTTTTATTTTTGAATCGTCTCTCCCATTCTTCTTTTCATGTGCTCCTTCCCTCTTCCCCTTTCACCATAGCCCTACAATCACTACCTCCCCCTTTCTCCTACTTTTTCTTAAACCCACACTAACCCCTTCCCCTCATTCCCAGGGATTCGGCGATCTCAAAGGCATATTTGTCCGTTTCCAAGCCGAGCACGGTGCCATCGTCCTCGCCTTCTTCGACGTGCGCCATACGGTCAGAGCGTGGCGTCAAATTACGGCTGGAGGTGGCGCGGGCGCAGGTGCGACATTTTCATTCGGCTCGGAATCCGACTTCCCGGGTTCTGATATAGGCACGAGTGGAATTGGGGGAGAGAGAGTACGTCTTAAAGCGCGCTTTGTGTCTGCGGGGGAGCTTAGAAACGTGCGTGTGCCTTCCTTGTTTAATTATTTTTCGCTCGATAGCTTCCCCTTCCTTTTTTTTTTGTCTCTTTAAATATACCGCAAGCAGCCTACTGACGTCCTCTTGCCTCATCTTTCATTTATTACCCCCATCCCCTATACTCCACGCGATGATCGATGATCGCCTATTCAAACTATCTCACAGCTCATTGGCCCCTCTTCCTTTGTATCTCAAAACGATGGCGACCTTCTCGTGAGCACCAGTCCCGTCGGCTCAAGCACCAGCTCTGTCTCCACCTCCCAGACTACCGACGTCTCTAATTACAGTTCTGCTACTGCTTCTGCCTCCCTGCACTCACACTTGCACGTGCATCTCAATAACCTCGATACTACCGCCCTACAGAATGTCCTCGCTAGCTTTGGTGATTTGAGTGGTTTCCGTGAGGTCGGTTTTCAAGTTGGCGGTGGTGCGGGAACTGGGGCCAGAAGGGAAGGGTATTATCGAGAGGGAGGACATCATTATATGTGGAGAGATGAGGAAGTAGAGAGAGGTGGAACGGAGGGTGACAGTAGCAGAGTGAGTGTCTCCTTGCAAACAATTCTTTTCGTGATACGTGTATATCGGTCTTCTTATTTTTCCTCTTCATGCGCAGACATTCCATGTTTCATATTTCGATGCGCGCGATGCGTCATCTGCACTCGCTGCTTTAGATGGACGCGTCGTGCTCGGTGTACGTCTCGGGCTGAGAGTCGTAAAACAAGACGATGCCGAGGGAGTAGGAGAGGCCACTATTCCCTCCGAGAAGCTTGTTCCCTCTATCGTGGGACTCACAGGCCTCGGAAATTCCAGGATTCGCTCTAGCACCCACTCGGGCACTCTCCCTGCCACTCACACAAACACAGTCACACTCGACGACCGCGTTCCCTTCCCGCACCTCGATGAGTCCGACCCCTCTGCAACTCCCACCGTCGCACTCCCCCTACCCTCTCAAGAGTCTCGCCCAGTGCATGCCCCCATCCCCGATCCCGGCGCCCTCGAACGCCGTCTCTCCGTCGACTCGCTCCTCCACGGCCTGCGTCACGTCGGAGGGCTGCACCACTCCACTTCGGAGCAGAACCTACGTTTACAGCGCCCAGCAAATCATCTCACTGCCACTTCTGGACTATGTATGTCTTCGAGGCTTCATCTACATCAGCATCATCAGGCTCCAAACGCTAACGCTTGTGATGTTCATGGATATACCTACGGAGAGACTGCATACGTCCATCCCGGGCACTACGTTGACGCTGGAGGCGCTGAGAATACGAACGGGAATACGGTTGAAGATACGACCAGTTCACGCCCCTCCCGTGTGAAGACGCCCCCGCAGTACATCCACGCCCGCCGCATCTCGAACATATACCATTTCGACAGCGTGGGGAAAGTGCCTGTGCCACGCGTCGTTCCGAGGCCCAGGAGTATCAGTGTTTCGAGCGACGGGGAGGGGTGTCCTCTTGCGGGGAGGGGCCAAGTGCTCGATGAGGACGTCGTGCATATGAACATGGATATGGGCATGGTTTTCGAGGGGGACAGTGGGAGATATAAGTTCGGCAGTGCGACTGCAAGTGAAGTTGCAGTGGACCCAGCAAGTCCCTCGTATGGAAGAGGCGCGGTCCTAGAAGAGAGCGATGCTCAAAGTCAGAGCCAGAGTCCTGCCGGTGCCTCGCGCGCAATGGGACTCGTCGGTCTAGGGCTCGACATGAGTCCTTCTCCAGGCGCAGGACGCGTCGTGCTTCCCCCATATCAGGGACTGATGTCTATCCCTTCCCCGAGCACGGGAGAAGAGGACGTTCAATGGCCGGCCCTGGAAGAGAAGGGGAGCGTGGTGGAGAGCGCTGTGTATGCGCCTGAGCACTATTTCATGCCTGCGACGGCACATCAGCAGTATGGTCAATATGATGAGCATGAGCTTTCTTCGAGTTCTTCGCAGTCGCAAGGGTATACGCATAGGTCGTACCACGAGGAGCATCACCAATCTCAATCCCAGCATGGATCTCGCCACTCCTCACGTCAGTCCACGCTGGAAATGCAACTCTCGGGGCTCACGCGCCGTCAGCTTGGACCAGGGCTCGTTCCGCGCCATGGACACGGACACGGACACGGACGTGGGGGGTCGGTCCAGGATACGGTGGGCGGGCGGGATAAGGATCTGCCGCCTGAGAGGAATAGGATTGATGTGGGAAAAATTGAGAGGGGGGAGGAGACCAGGACTACTGTGAGTTGGTTGCGTCACATCATCTGTTTTTCTTCATTGGGCGGCGCTATTCTTTTCCTTATTTTCTTCTGATTTTTTTCGGGTCCCTTCATTCCATTCTTCTGTTTATCACAACGCTCACGCGCCCTTCTCCATACCAGGTCATGATCAAAAACATCCCGAACAAAATGAGCGACCGCCACCTCATCGAGTTTATCAACAATGTGTGCCCGCGCAAGATCGACTTTCTCTATCTCAGGATGTGGGACCTTACGTCACTAAATCATTCAAGTATTCGATGCTAACCATCCCTATACAGGGACTTCACGAACGGGTGTAATGTTGGATATGGTGGGTGTGTATGCTGCGGATGTGCTGCGGTTATTGAGGTGGCTGTGCATTGACAGCTTTTGTGAACTTTATCCATGTCGAGGATCTTCTCCACTTTGCGAAGACGAAGCTCGGAACGAAGTGGTAGGTATTTTTCACTTTACGTTTCACAGATGCTGATTAATGTCTTTGCAGGAACCTGTTCTCGTCAGAGAAGGTCCTTGGGATGAGCTATGCTAATTGTGGGTTGCTAGTATACGATAGCTTGTTCATTCTTGCTGATTACATTTCTTTTTGTACTTTAGATCAGTGAGTGAGGGCAACCTGTGGCTGGTACTCGTTCTGATCCCGCTCACAGAGGCAAAGAAGCCCTCATCGATAAATTCCGCTCAAGCTCTATCGTACGTTCTACTCTAATTGCATACTCCAAACTCAATCTCGCCCTCACAGATGGACCAACGTGAATCCTGGCGTCCCAAGCTCTTCCACTCCTACGGGCCCAAGCAGGGCCTCCCTGAGGACTTCCCTGCACCGACTCACATGCGCCGCAAAGAACGCTCGAGCCTCCTCCCGAGCGAACTTCACCAGAACCGGGCGTTGTACCATCCTTCGGGGACGCGAGGCGGGTGAGCCATCGAAAAAGACTTGTATACTTGCTTTATACTACTCCCAACGTACACTCCAATCTAATGGTCACAACACCACTCGAATCCAGCATCCGTATCCGTATCCGCACATCGTATAACACTGTCTCTACGTCGAAAGAAGAGATTTGCATAACTGAAAATAGTCACCTGTTCGACCGCAGACGTCATTCGTTCGTTCCTCGACCTCTGCCTGCATTCTTTAATAACACCCCGCCTCGGCGCGTCTCACTTCTGTCTTACTGCAGAATGTACATCATCACTACTAGATCACTCTCCTTTTAAAAACCTTCTGCTCTACGTTGTGCTGTCACCA
Source organism: Gomphus sp. MG54 (assembly GCA_003314385.1). Classification (NCBI taxonomy): domain Eukaryota; kingdom Fungi; phylum Basidiomycota; class Agaricomycetes; order Gomphales; family Gomphaceae; genus Gomphus; species Gomphus sp. MG54. The sequence continues at coordinate 10,827 of QLPG01058950.1, read as the reverse complement.
CTTACACTACTTTCAATGCTTTCGCTCGTTGCCCCGTTTGCTTCCACCCCAGAATTATTGAGTACTTGTTCACCATTCACCCATGTTGCATAATAGATACCGAAACAGCACTTTTTCGACCCTCATTTCCTCCCCTCTGCAATTTGTTATATTCTCTCTGTTGGTTTTTCTTTTTTCCTCCTTTTTACTAGCTCCCGCCCTCGTGGAATAGTGATGGTGCTGTCGACATTCCCGCTGCGGCAGTATCGCTTCACGTATTGTACCACCTATAAGTTAGTAGTGTCTCGAATCTCGAAGCTAGTCAGTCAATCACGAGTCCCGTTCACATGTTGGACACAATCGCGATGGTCAATGAAGCAAGCGGTCCTGCGTTTATAATGAATTGCGACCGGATGACCCTCACTGGACCGTCTTTCCTCTTTGGTATTGGCAACCCTTTTTTTCTTTGAAACCATGGGAACTTTCGACATCTTCCGATTCTCTATGCATTGAATACATTCTTGAAGCGTGCACGGCCTACTTGACCAACTCTTATTAGCACCCCAGTGCATTGATGGGCAAGGCGACAAGCAAAGATCCTCCCTGTTGCCACCACGAGCTACTCAACTGGATGGGCACACTGGATCAATTTTATATAACTGCCAGACAGAACGTGAGAAGGTTTTACCGACATGCCCAGAACGTTCGTTGTGCCTTACACCCATATCACACATGGAGCGCCGTATTCATTAAAGGGAAGATTCACGCCTTGCTGATGGCAAAAAAAAAAAGCCAGAAGCGCGGAATTTTTCAAGGAGTGAGCGAGTGTTGGTGCGTTAGTTGACATCATTGAATCTACCACAGCCACCGGGAGTTGCCCTCATGCTGTATCAGTTGGCTCAGCCACCGACCTTGCCCTTTATCCTAATTTTGCATTTCAATTATTTTGATTTTATTTTTGAGAGGAGGAAGGGGGGGGGTGGAAGGGGAGTTGGGATTCCCTATCGCTGTAAGACGTTTCAGACTCCCTGTTTAATGATGTTTAACTCATTGATTTTATCAAGACCGGATTGAATAGGGACACAGTCTCATCTGCCACTCCCTCTTTTCAGGACCAGCCCCTGCACGCCTTAACTTTTTTTTAAATTGTATATTTCCTCATCTGCTTCTGCTTCTTACACTTGTTGTCAATTCCAAGGCCGTATTCCGCTCATTGCCTCGCTTGTCGGAACTAGCCAGCTGCTGCTTTCCGGGAGCCATATGGGATGGCGCCCCAACCTTCACCAACCAGCTGCGGCTTCCCTGGGACATCCCTTTCTCCTATCAGAAGTGAGTCCCATAACGCCAGCGCGCCTCAGTGGCGCTCCGCTTTATTCACTCCCTTCTTTCCCCCCATACATATAATGGCATGGCGAGTTACTAGGCTCCAAAATAGCCAGTAACATATAGATTCGTTGGGATGCACCCCCCGATAGCGACTTCATAAGCTATTCTACGAACTGAGAGGCTGAGACGTCAAACGTTTATAGATTATTGGAAATCGATCTGTCCCCTTACTACCCCCGACGTTTTGGTAAACTTGTCCGTTGATCTGTGATGCCAGGCCAGCCTTCCAGGTGATGGGTTTCCTCGCACGACCCAGCCCCTCATACCTAGGTCTAGGTTTTTACGGCTTGTCTCTAAGCTCGGACCAGCCCGGCCGAACCTAACATAGCTGTAAAATCCCTCAACTTTGATAGTTGAACTCCCCTCTACGAATTATCCACCTCATGATCTGGTAGTGGCAGATTCATTCACAATGAGCGGATCTGACAATCGGGACGTGTGTGGGTATTCACAAGGTCACAAGGTTCGATGAACGTCTGGATCTTGGATCTTGAAAGCTTGATGATCAAAGACCGTAACATCCGGATACTTGGATAATTATCAACTGGTGGGAAAGACACATACTACATTTCACAACCCTAGTGCTTCCTGTTACTGTCTACGAATCGAAGCGACATGCAGTCAAAAGTCTCCATGTTGTATGCTCAAGTTCATCACTGTTGACCTCTACCTCGTGAGGTTCGTCCCATCTCAATGTCTTCAACAGGCTGTCTCAGGGAACCCGTGTTCGTGGACGGCTGCACATCGAAAGGGGTGCGTGGCATTGTAGGTCGAGGAGTCGACATGGCGAGTTGTTCTGCCTCACCAAAGACATCCTGTGATGAGTCCACTGTGACTGAAATCAACCTTCGGTGCCAGTGTAAATATTGCCGTACAACGTACTGATCATTGCGTTGTGGTCTACTAAGCGATAGCTTGCAAAAGTCTTTTTGGGTTCTGAAAATGCCTCCTGCTGAGCCTTGGTGCTTTCCTGATCTTTGACTTCGTCCCATGGCACCCGGGTGAACCGTTGTGGACCAGGAATTGCATTAGGGTTCCCGGCGGGTCCATCTACCCAGGAAACAAAAAGTGAGGATATAGTCACTTACAGCACATAAATCTTACAGATTCCCAAATCAGTCATGGACTGCTTCAGGGCACAGACCCACTTGTTACGTCGCTTCACTGGAGGAAAGTTACATGGCTCGAGTTACCGCAAGTCACAAAAAGGAGGCAGAAATACCCTTGAGTGCGCCCTGTTGCCAGTTGCTTTTGTAGTTGATGTCAGCTGTAAGGCTTATTTTCTCCTGATTGGGTATGTCTATGGTGTGTTGTGGTGAATGATTTGTGGACAGGACGCATGCGAATACAACATACCTACGACTACAACGTCGAAACTGGGCAGATAATCACGTCTCTGATTCTTAACGAAGGCTAACATCCTGTCCCTTAGTGCTTCTACTTGTTCAAACGTCGTGTCGAAAGTCACGTCGAAAGCAAAAGTTTCCGACATGGTAGGGCTTCGGCGAATGTTGGAAATAAACTAAAATGTTGTTAATTCAAGAAAGCAGGAGATACGATCACGCATAGTTCGAACCTTGGTATTAAGTATGGTATTTGGTGCCTGTACCAGCGTATTATTCTTCAAAGGAATATTAGCATGTTGAAGTGATCCGTTCACGACAGCAACAAACCCTATCGAGGAATATGGTGCTTAATAGTCTATCTCTATGATTCAGCGATAAATCTAACTATATTCCATCGATGCTGACCTGATTTCCGAGACTATATAGCACTCATCACTAAAGGACACAGGTCATGAAGTTATATGGTTGTAAAGGACCACCGCGTGGACTTACTCAACTTTGACGCGGTCTCCGACATCGTATGGATGCTTGATGAAGAGGAAAATGATACTAGTGAGCACTTCTGAAAGACTGCCTCCGATGAGCCAACTAAGGCCTGAAACGAACTATCAATGGAAAGGAGAAAATGACTAGAGAAAAGTCCCATGCCCAAAATAAGAGCCCCTGCTCCGGTCAAGAGAGTTGTGAGAGCGCTGTCGAGCACGACAGCAATGATGATAATGGCAATGGCCAAGTAACTAATACGCCAGTTAGGGTCAAGCGTCAGGGAGTCAAAAATCGCACTGACAGTGACATGAATATCTCATCTAATCGCCTGACTGCCGAGTCGATATCTCTCATAGAATTCGCGATCGAAAGCTGTTCCCGATGGCATTCTCTGTGGATAAACCTTTTGAGCAAGCAGTTAAACAGTATAATGTGAGTTGGGCACACATGCATGTCTGAGTTGAGTATCAGCAACCCATCAAAGCCCAGTGTTCGTAGGCATAGGAGAATGAAAGATCAAAATATGGACTTAATAACAGTGCTAGCTCATGGGAACAAGAAGATTTGCATACCAACTCCATCTCATCACGTGTCACGTCTCCATTTCCGTCTTTGTCGAACATCATGAATGCGTCATCCGCTTCCTCCGGTGTGTCGAAGAACTTTGAAATGTCAGAAGGGACGAGGTTCTCCTTTCCAGGACGAACAAATGAATAAAACAGGCGTCGGGCCAGCTAGATGTCGTAGTTATGTGAATTTCATCTAATATATTGGCCAAGAGGCTTACAAGACGTGCTTTGTTAGCAGAGAATAAAGCATCAGCTACCAATGCCTGGGGAGAATTCGGCTGGAGCGGTGAGCTAATGGCCAAAGCTTGTGACTCGGAGTATAAATTATTCCAAGATATTCCTCACCTCCCAGCAATTTCACTGGCTAGCTCACTAAAGGCAATTGTGGTCGTCTGTGCGACATTCCTAACACCCTTCAATGTCTCCTTGAACACCTCGACAGCATCCTTAGACACCCTGGAGGATTGACCGGGGTGCAAAGTATCAGGGCGTCCAACATCTGATGAATGTTGGTATAATACAACAAGGATCCTGGTCATTTTCTTCTGATCGGCGATGCGCTCTATTCCAATGCGTCAAGATGCAAAAATACTAAAGGTATGTTCTGATCTAACCTGCATATGATCGTTCGTGAAAATTTTCCGCAATAAATTGTATTGCGACCTTTTCTCCGAGAAGAACCGCAGCACATAGAAAAAAGCCGAAAAGTAGTTTCGCAATGAGACCTATGGCCCGGTGACCTGAATCTGATGTATCTCCACTTTGTCTTATGTCGATCACTGGCTGCCAGGAAATCCAGCAAACTGGCGAAAATGCCGTGAGATACGAAAAATCGCGCAACCGCTGCATATACCTAGCGTCCACAGGAATAGAGCGATATATCTGAGTTTGTTTTATTAATAATTTCAGACTCATGATGCGATATGGGATGAAACCTGACTTTTGTAGAGCTTTGAACCAGTCGATATATTGCCTTGTCGTAACCACAACCAGGCCGATGGTGTATCTCGCGATGCGTGGTATAGCGAAGCTAATTTGAGGTTCAAATAGACTGATTTCTAACAGAAGATGAAAAATTACGATAGTGCGAATGCTGCCCACCAACCTAGATTATCATCATGAGCAACTATGATGCAGTGATGATTCTCAAACATGTACTTACTGCTCCAAGCCGCAGACAGCCAAATTGACCACCATAACAGCTTAACCCCCCAGATTCTGGTTTCCGGAAATGAAGTCAATCCAAGGATACCTGAATGTAGACATCTTGTCAAATGGGATGTTTCGAAGGAAATCTTAGAAAAAGGACCTGGTATCCACAAGGCAGCGAGCACTGGAAGAATGAAAATAGTCCATCGAATCACAAAGGAAATGCCGTTCAACAAGTACTTGGAGAGCTTCATCAACTTTTCAGGTGAGCTCGGGTTGGATCCGCGCCACTTTAATCAACGTGGCCCAGGTACATACTTCTGCACGGTGCCCGCGAAGACGTTACACTAGCGTGACTAAACGCACGTGTATGATAGAGATTGAATGTATAATATATCAGGCAGTAGAGTTTAACACCAACACTCCTGGTTAATGGCATGATTCCGTCGCAAAACCTTGAATCATCAATTACTACTTGTTCAAAAATATTTATCTTTTTCCGGACATGTAAGTATTTCAATGAAATTTTCCGTTGGAGGAGCGGTGAAGTAAAAATCTGTTACTCAATCGGTCATGTAATTTGAAAACAGCGGCAAGAGTTATAAAAACACAGGGTTTACAGAGTACTGTAATACACGTGTTATTTGCGATCTCTTCGCATGCACTTGTTATTTCGGGCGGACAGTTAGACACCCAAACGGGTCCAGTCAATTAATAGTGTTTAGCCGAACTACACTGTATATTTCATAGGTCTCTCTCTACGTGTACATAGCCTAAAGCCAAAAACCAGCACTACTTGCGAGGATTGTCTCCGGAATATTAAAACTTACATAATGAGCTTCCTCCTCTTGACCTGCCCTACCTTCTTACTTCCAGCTAAAAGCGAGTGGTAAGATAGAGTCGCAAGTGTGGTAAATGTCTTGGTCGCCTGGTCCCTTGCTGATCCAAGGATCTCACCTGATATCGTCCGCCCTAGATCGTGGTCCAGCTGGGCGCTTTGGTAACTGAAGTTCCCGAGCTCCTCCTGTGCCGTGTTTGTCTTCGCTCCACGGATGAGAAGCTGATGACTGGAGTATAGTGTATCTCGCAGGCAGATGAGCTGTCTCTTCATTTCTTTTCCTAAGGATGAGTTGTTGACGAGAACCTGGTTCGCTTGGAAGGCAATCTTCTGCAACATATACGTCCCCACGACCGCGACGTTTACGGCCCTTTCCGCAAGACCGCGATCTGTCGTTAAAGGAATGACTTTATTGAGAACTCGCACATTTGTGCTTCCCGTTTTCATAGATGTATAAGTTATCCGTGCTTGAAGAGGGAGTACATCCTCGAGCGTCGGTTTGCCGTCTTGATTGTCTCTGGGCTGGATCGCAAATGCGACACTTGTTTCGTCATCAACTCGCGAAAGGGTGTACGTCAGCGTCGTCCTGTTCGGAGAAATGACCACGCCTGGTCGAGGGTCTGATATGAATTGCCATTCCCCCGGTACATACAGTTTGATAGTCACATCCTTGGCAATAATTCGGCGTTGTGAAGCAGTCCTGATTTCTCGTCTGAGCTCAGTGGCATCGACAGTGGTTATAACTCCACCAGAAATCTGCGCCGCAACTGCGAGAATGTCAAGGGCAACGTCTTGTCCCTTGATGCCGATGATATTTATCTTTGCCGACTGACTAAGAGCAGTCTCGCCGGCCTGAGAGTAAAACGAGCGGCCATGAAGTGTTGTCTCAATGTATTGGCGATCAGTAGAACCAATGCCAGTATTGGATGCTCCGTCGGTGCAAAGGTATATCTCTGTGGGCGCAGCGTATTCTCGCTTATGATGTCTGGCAAGCCCAAGTGCCACGGCCAATGCAGGACCTAGCGCGGTTGATCCAGTAGTCTCGAGACCCTGTATATGCCTGCGAAGCACGTCGACATTTTCTTGGACAGGCTTCCAGGAGTGCTTGATGAGGACGTGGGCGGCATCCATGCCATGTTCGAGGCTCTTGATGTCGTGGGGTTGGATAACCTGTGTCCCAGTGCCGTCTCCGATAAAACATTCAAGAACACTGTGGAACGCCACAATGGCCACTTTACGCATCGGAAAATGCTTCACCAATCGATCAAGGTGCACCTGCATCGCATCCTGAATGCACTCCAACCTGGAAACATGGTCATATGTGGACGATCCTCCTTCTCTAGAGGATTGCCACACGCTTTGCATCTTGCTTATCGCTTGTGATAAAGACACTTGTTGATATCACGTGTAGGTTAGCATAAAAGGCATGCGCCGCGGGACGCTCAGGTGACTTACTTGAGCCGGAGATGTCAATGCAAAACACAACCAAGGCTCTGTCTTCCGTTCTGTAATTCATGGGGAGCTGTGGTCCTTGAATCAGCGTGTATTCCTCAGCAGCTTTGAGAACGTGTAATTGGTCTTGCGAAAATTGAATGTCGTTCCGCGCCCCGCAAAAGACACATGTTGAGGTCGAAGAAAGCCTGGCTGAGCAGTTTGCACACGAAGGAGGTGGAATAGCACACGTGCTGATTTCCAACATTTCAAAGTTTTCCGGGGAAAGTGACCCCAAATTCAACAGAAGAACATTCGTGTCCTCTTTGGGAACTTTTCGGACCGTACCTGGTGTTTTGTCAGCGATATTCCAGGTGGCTTCATCGTATGTGGGTAGTGACGAGCTCGAAGTCGATGAAGATTGTGAGTTTGTACGGAAAACCCACGAAAAGAACCCTGAGGATCGTCTCGCTGTCTTTTTTAAGATGCCTGGGCTTTGTGACCTATGTTCACCCTGTTTAGTGACGGTAGGTGGTAGATCCGGAACATATATTTGCTTTCGATAATTGTCTTCAATTGTGGGATCCTGATAAACCATAAGCCAAATGTCAGAATTGAGTAAGAAGATGATGGTCAGGGCGCACGTAGTCGTCAACGAAGTGATGTTGTACGAATCGAATCGTGATTGCTGACTTTCCAACTCCTCCTGCACCTAGTAAAACGATCTTGTACTCTGAACTGGTCCTCGGTGTGATCTGTACAAGCCTTATGAATGCCTCGTGGACATTCTCCCCAGTTTTTGCGCTTGTGTAGTATATGGGGATCCCCCTGCTATTTGCCCAATTGCGGGCTTCAGCATCTGCCACCTGGCGTCCACAAATTACGTCCGCCTTGTTTGCACATAAAACCACGGGAATATTGTTTGTTTGTCTGTACCTGCAGCAGAACTTTCGAAGAACAATTGGTTGATTATGAGGGGGCAACTTGGGGATTATTTGGTGGATAACGCACATCATAAAAAACCTTGGCTTCTACAAAGGACGGATATGAAGTGATCGAGAAGACAATCATGTAGGCTTGTGCGGTCTGTATATATTGTTCACGCATAGAGGAATATTCCTCTTGTCCCGCTCTGCAACATTTGAGCTAAAAAAAAAGTCGATATAAAGTGACGCACGTATCGATAATATCGAGAAGACACATATTATCTCCTCTGGAGCTTATATTCCTTTCCATGGCTGTACGCACCCCCCCAGCATAATCCGTCTCAAGGATCTCTTCGAAATGGAAGGCAGGGTCAACTGACTGGCCCAAGGCGAATGCACTTCCAAACTCCATGGTTCAGAGTGTCGGATAAGGGGTAGCCTTACACTGGAGCTTTAAGAAGACTGTTGGGGTGTGATACTAGCTGTGCATGTTTGTCAAGATGCTCGATGAAATTAAACTAGAAGCTGTTAACAGCCTTGATAGATAAAAAATTAGGACAGCTAATGTAACCATTGTTGGACTCAGGAGTAAGTGCATGAGAAAGACTGCCTGGGAAAGACTGGTTGGATATGGGAATATGTCATGCCACAAAAGCAAATAACTTACGTAATTTCCCACACTTTTCTTCATGGCGTTCTCTGGAGCACTGGTATGATTTCACAATCCGTTGCCACTTCCTAAATCACGCCGAGTCCCTGTATTTCAGACCCTCACGGATTTAAACGATTTCATAACGCCATCACAGGCCTGTATCAAACCTGTTGAACAAGTCAAGTCTCCTGAGGAAGTTGCAGAGCCTGGTGAAGCACAGGTGAGCGTGATCAGCGCCACTCAGGGTAAATACTCACATCGGTACAGACTCAAATCCGTGTAGATTCCTCAGGAGGCTACTATGAAGTGGCAGATTCCAAATTGGAGCAACCAAGCGCTGGAAGGAAGTTGCAGACGGCACAGATTAACTTAAACGACTGCTTGGCATGCAGGTCCGTAATACTGTATGCTTTGTTTGATAATGCTTCACATATTCTCTCCAGCGGATGTATCACTTCTGCAGAATCGGTTCTTATTACAATGCAGTCCCATGAAGAAGTTCTTTCGTTTTTATCATCAAACCCACCACCAGATTCCATAAAGTATCGCTTACCCGTCCTTTCAATTTCACCCCAGTCTCTCGCGTCTCTCTCAGCCTCCACATCCTCATCATCACGCCATCCAATATCTCTACAAACAATTTTACGGCGTATTCAGGCATTTTGTCGAAACAAGCTCGGGTTTGCTCATGTTTTCGATACGACGTTTGCCCGCCATCTTGCACTTTTGGAACATGGGAAGGAATTTAACGAAAGGAAGTCAGCTCGTGGAAATGGCGAGAGCACTTTACCGATGTTGGCGAGCGCCTGTCCTGGATGGGTGTGCTATGCGGAAAAGGCACATGCAGAGATGCTTCCCTTCATCAGCCGAACGAAAAGTCCTCAACAAATCATGGGCACTCTGGTCAAACGGTGGATGGCTGACAAATGGGGCCAAAAGTAAGTTTCAACGGCACACTCCACCTTAATAGTTGAATTGAACTGTTATCTATTTGGAAGACCTGATCAGATATACCATGTCACAGTGATGCCTTGCTACGATAAGAAGCTTGAAGCCTCACGGCAAGACTTTTACAACGATATCTACAAGACGAGAGATGTTGACTGTGTCATTACCACCGGTGAACTTGAGCTTCTAATGCGCGAGAAAGGATGGGACCTTTCCACCCGAGTGGATGGGGAAGAGAGCCCCGAACTTCGTGCCATGGACGATAGCATCATCCTTCCAGAACTTGTCTCACACCCCGGGACTAGCTCAGGCTCGTACTTGCACTCGTTAATAACCCTCGTCTCAACTTCTCAACTCAACCGACATCGCGATCTCAAATTAAGTTCTCGTACAATTCGTTCTTCGGATTATGAGGAGTACATTCTGGAGGACGTGGCTACGGGCGAGATCGTTTTTAAAGGTGCCAAGTGTTATGGCTTTAGGAACCTACAGAATGTTGTGCGTAAGGTCGGAAAAGAGAATGGCATACGTGGTCTACCGGGAGGTGCCATACGAGGGAGGGCTAGGCGTAAGATCGAATCCCAAGGCACCACGGACAAAGGTTATGATTATGTTGAGGTCATGGCTTGTCCAAGCGGTTGTGTCAATGGGGGAGGTCAAATCCGTCCATCGAGAAAGATTCTCGAGGAGCGAAACCAGGATGCTGAAGGTTATCCAAGCCAGTGGAGTGATGAAGGCGTTCGAGCCGAAAGTACCGACTTAGGAGGAGGAATCGCCCCAGACGCAGACTCCAGGTGGGGAAACAAGGATTGGATTCGCCAAGTAGAGGCGGCTTATTGGTCCGTTACGGATGGTGGCCATGGTCATAACTTAGACTCTGCAACCGAGTCATCATATTTAAAGCACAATGCCCTTGCTGCGCGTATTCTAGAAGATTTGTGCCTCCCTAGTACAGGATCTGTCGCTGTTCTACGCGAAGACGGCAACTGTAATACTGCGCCAACAGTCATGGACCATGCATGGACACAGACCATGGATGATCAAGCAGAGACACGGCGCACGGATTTGTTCAGAACAACGTATCGAAAAGTTGAGAGCGAGATTGTCGGTCTGGCCG